>JAABOM020130284.1:0-21184 GCA_011800125.2 Solanum clarkiae
ACCCAAAATCTGAGAAAGTTCATTTAAACTAGTTTCGGACTCGGAAACTCAAAATATCCTCAGAAGCTCTAAAAATTACAGCGAAATCATTTCTAGCGTTAGTTGACCATCTCAAACTGTTGAAACTTTCAGAATTCCAATTCGAGCTTCCGAACCCCGCTTGTTGACCAAAGTCAAACTTTGGCTCCGGTAACAACTAAAAATGCAACTTTTGAATTAAAATCTTCATTTTAATGCCAACTTAAATTTCGCATGTTTCCCCCAGACCATATTCCCATTTGGCTCCCAACTTTACCAAATTGACCCAACTAAGGACTTATGGGTTCTAACTTACGGGGTATAAATTTCGGGTTCTAACAAAACTTTACTAATCAGCGGAAGACATAAGGAAGTAAATGGGCACATCTATCTAATCTCATACTAATATAATAAATGAGAGGCTAGTTGAAAAAACTAGCTCAACAAGTCTTAACAATCAACATTCAACTCTAGTCTATGAAGCTTCTATCACTATCATGCCAAACAGTGCCAATGACAGATCCATGGCTACCTCAAATAAAAACTAAGCTATCAAGTCCAACTCTAAGGAAAGATGAAATAAAAGTAATGAATCCTTCGAAGTTGGGAGGCTCATCAATCAACTAAACGTCCTAGATCCTCAATGATGCACTTGTTGATGATCTCTAATCCTTGTATCTGCATCATAAAACGATACAACTTTGAGTGACATCAGTACGTGGAATGCACGGTATGTAAAATACTTGAATGAAACCAAAACAGGTAGAATAATATGAAATATCAATCAACTCATGGACAATAACAAATCAATATGTTAAATGTCTATCTAAAGAAAGAATAGAGAGTAGACAAGTGACCTATCAACCAATCAAACCTCATTAATTAAATCATGACTCATCTGAAAAGAACCAACTTAGCTCATCTCATCACATCTCATCTTATCACGACTAAGAGTACTCAAGGTAGGAACTTTCTAGGAGTTTTTCTTATCCAACAACAATCACTTATGAGCCAGTGATTGTACAACAAGTCGTTATTGTTGCCACAGTGATGGTCAGTCTCATACTCTCATGATATCAATAGGAACGAATCTAATAGGAACGACCAACAAATCAAACAAGTCCTCTATTGTTTCAGGGACTCTATCCAGAGGGAACCATAATGTAATATAATGGTCCTAATCCTCACTAACACTTGGCTATGTAGTTTAATGAACGCGAGTTGGATTAACTCTTACTCCTTCGGTGCTCGATACTCCTCCTAAGACTCAATGCTCATAAGACAATCAACTCAATCAAATCTTCTCAATCAACTCATCTCAAATCAGCCTCATGGAGGCACTTATCCTTCAATCAGTCTCATACTCTCATGATATCATCAATCAACATCTCAATAAATAGGTCAACGCTTAGAACAATCATCAGGGAACAATCGAATGGACAAATCATTAGAGTTTATTTATGGAGACTCAAGGGATTATCAAGTTCTATCAATTCATCATCATTCTCACATCACAAGCACAATCAACATTCTTAAATCAGGGCTCTAGACTCAATCCCTATCTTCATTCATGCATGCTTTCGAAAATAATCATGTAGGGTTATACAATATCTCATAAAAAGTATTCAATTCAAGAAAACAAGTTTATGATGATCATCAACATAAGAAAATACATGTAATAAATATAGTTTTCAAGAAAATACATTAAGAATCATGTATGTAGACTCATGAACTTTCAACTCTCTCCTACAATCATTTATGGTGCACATGAGAGGACAATCTCATGCTTTTAATTTAGCCTTACATACTTGGGATGAAGTTATCAACAATCAACTTCAAGAATTGCCTTTTAATTCTTCAATCTAAGCTTCTCTCTTCTCTTCTCTCAAGCCCTAGTCTTTCAAGTGATTATAAAAGGGCTTAGAATGGGGGTTTGACCCTTTTTATGCTCAAAATGACTTATTTTGATCGTGTTTTGAGTTTAGGTGGGTTTAAGAATTGTCAGGAGTGTCCCTCATGAATTTTTAGAAATTTTTTCACTATGGGAAAGTAGATCCACATCGTACAAGTATATTTTTTTCGAAAATTTTCCGAACGAGTTTTAATATCTCCGTCAAAATCTTTTTTTAAAAAAATAAGCATAGGTACACTACAAAGGCATGACGCGCATTTGTCGCGCATCATCACTGGTTTTTGTTTTTGGACCGAAAAAATATCTTTTGATCTGGTCGCTCTAAAAATCGGTTGAGATCATTTTCTCACTCAATTTTTCATGCTAATCACAAATCCAGTTTTGGATTCAGAAATTAAGCCTAGGAAGACGCGTTATGCGCACGTCTCTACTCTAGGGGTATTTTGATAATTTTATCTGATATTACATCATCTCCCCCTTGGGATCATTCGTCCTCGATTGATGAGTAAAGATGGATGTCAAGGCACGAATAGACTTAAAACTCATTTGAACATTCACATATATCAATCAATCTTTCGACTCATCACTATCAATAATCTCTATTCAGACACAAGAATAGACAATTAATTCAAGAAAAGACAGTCAATTTAGTTAAGGGTAAGGAAATTACCTTTCACATTCTCATCATTAGGCATGAATAGGTGTGAATACTTTGCTTTCATCGTTTTCTCAGTTTTTCATGTGGCTTACTCAATGAATTAATTTCTCCACAGGACTTTGATTGAGGCTATCTCTTTGGTCCTCAACTTGCAAATCTGACGATCATGGGTTTTGACCGAAATCTCTTCGTAGGACAAGCTATCCTTCGCTCCAATACTCTCAACAGGGATCACCAAGGCAGGATCTCCCAAGCACTTCTCAAACATTATCATGTGGAACACTGAATGAATACCATCTAACTCAGAAGGCAACTATAGCTCATAAACAACCTTCCCAATCCTCTTCACAATCTGGTAACGTCCAATATAGTGCGGACTCAATTTACCCTTCTTGCAAAATCTCATAACACCCTTCGTAGGTGACACTTTCAAGTATATCCAATCATTTACCTTGAATTCCAAGTCTCTCCTCCTCACATCGGTGTAGAATTTCTGGCCACTCTGCATAGTCCTCAATCTCTCCTTAATGACCTTAACCTTCTCCAGTGATTGATGAACAAGATCAGGCCCAATCAACTCAGCTTTTCCAATCCACCCAATTGGTGATCTACCTCATCCCATACAAAGCTTCGTAGGGAGCCATTTGAATACTCGCATGATAACTATTATTATATATAAATTCAATCAATGGTAGGTGATCATTCCAATTTCCTTTGAAATCAAGAACACAGGCTCTCAACATATCCTTTAACGTCTGAATGGTACGTTCTACCTGACTATCTGTCTGTAGATGAAAGGTTGTACTCAAATTCACTTTCGTACCCAAACCTTTCTAGAAAGATCTCTAAAATTGGGAGGTAAATTAAGCTCCTCTGTCCGAGATGATGGACAAGGAGATCCCATCCAACCTCATAATCTCTTGGATATACAACCTGACATACTCCTCTGCAATGTTGGTTGTCCTATCCACAATCACACAAATCTAACCATGTTGCTTTGGAGACCTCGGTAGAACAGTAATGAAGTTCATATTGATCATCTCCACTTCCATTCAGGTATCTCAAAGTTATGATCCAATCCACATGGTCTTTGATGCTCAGCTTTAACTTGCTGGCAATTCGAGAACTTGGAAACAAACTCAGCAATATCCCTCTTCATTTAATTCCTTCAATAGACTTCTCTTAAGTCATCGTACATCTTGGTGGAGCCAGGATGAATGGAATATGTAGAGCTATGGGCTTCAGCTATTATCTATGTCGAATATCATCCATATCTGGGATTCATAGTCTACTCAGGTATCTCAACACTCCATATCCCCCTTTGGAGAAAACCATCACTTTTTGTTTATGGATGGCCTCATTCAATTGGAGTATAACATAATCTCGGTCTTACTTTTCTTTCACCTCGGCCACCAAAGATGAAGCATACCCATTCTAAACATTAATTCCTCCCTCATCATTCTCCTCATGTTGACCTTCCAATCGAGCCAATAGATGTACTTCTTTAGCCAACTCCTTCTTTCCTTCCTCAACATGGGTTGTTCTATCCATTGACAACCTACTAAGAGCATCAGTGATAATGTTAGCTTTACTTGGATCATAGAGAATGCTTATATCATAATCCTTGAGCAACTCCAACCATCTCCTTTGTTGCAGGTTGAGCTCTTTCTGACTGGAGACATACTGTAAGCTCTTGTGGTCAGTGAATACATCCATATGTACTCCATACAAGTAGTGGCACTAGATCTTAAGTCCAAACACCACCACTGCCAACTCAAGATCATGGATCGGATAGTTCCTCTCATAAATCTTAAGTTGTCTGGAAGCATAAGCTATCATTTTCCCTCTCTACATCAGCACACATCCCAGTCCAACTCTCGAGGCATCATAACAAATTACAAAGTCTTCCGTCACCTCGGGCAAGGTTAAAACTAGTGCAGTAGTCAATCTATTCTTCAACTCTAGAAAACTTTTCTCACATTTATCGAACCACTGAAACATGACCTTTTTCTGAGTCAACTTAGTCAATAGAGCGGATAGGGAAGAAAACCCCTCAACAAATCTGCGGTAATAGCCTCCTAACCCAAAGAAACTTCTTATGTCAGTCGAAAAGGTCAATTCGGGCTAGTTCTTAATCGCCTTAATCTTTTGGGCATCCACTCAAATACCATCATCGGAGATGACATGGCCTAGGAAAGCCACCGACTTAAGCCAGAATTCACATTTTGAGAACTTTACATACAATTCCTGGTCCTTAAGTGTTTGGAGGAAAATTCTGAGGTGATTTGCATGCTCCTCCTCATCTCTTAAATACACCAAAATGTCGTCGATAAACACAATCACAAACATATCAAGGTACTGTCAGAACACCCTATTCATCAAATCCATATAGATTGTAGGGGCATTCATCAACCCAAAAAGTATGACCAAGATCTCAAAATGTCATATTTAGTCCTAAAGGTTGTCTTTGAAAAACCATATTCCTTCATTTTCAACTGATCGTAACCAGATCTGAGGTCTATCTTTGAGAAACAAGAGGTACCCTGAAGTTGGTCAAACAAATCATCTATCCTTGAGAGAGGATACTTATTCTTTACGGTGACCTTGTTCAGTTTCCTATAATCGATACACATTCTGAGAGAACCATCTTTCTTTTGCACGAATAAGATAGGGGCAGCCCAAGGAGAAAGACTCGGCCTTATGAAGCCCTTCTCTAACAAATCTTTCAATTGTCCTTTCAACTCTTTTAATTCAGCGGGGCCCATCTTATAAGGTAGGATTGAGATAGGCTGGATTTCAGGAAGAACATCAATCCCAAAGTTGATCACCCTATCAGGATGGACTCCGGGCAGATCCTCAGGAAACACTTCAGGAAACTCATTCACGATCGGGACTGACTCAAGGGTAGGAGACTCAATATCATCAGATTTCATTCGCATGAGGTGATAAATACAACCCTTAGCAATCATCTTTCTAGCTCTAAGATATGAGATAAATTTTTCTTTAGGTGTTACAGAATCACCCTTCTATTATATAACCAGCTTGTTAGGGATTGGAACTTAATGGTTCGGGCCCTACAATCAACGGAGGCATAATATACATGAAGCCAATCAATGCCAAGGATCAATCAAAATTAGTCATCTTTAACTCAACCAAAACAATGATAGTATCTCTATGATAATTGGACACTACACAAGCTCTATAGACTCTCTCAACTCGAATAGACTCAACCACTAGAGTAGAAACATCAAGGGATTCAAGAAGACTCTCAGGGGTTCTATCAAATCTACCAGCCACATAAGGAGTTACAAATGGTAAGATGGCACCAAGATCCATAAAACATAATAATCAATAGAAAAGACTCAAATCATACCTGTCACAATATCTGGGGAGTTCTCCTGATCATGTCGACTACCCATGGCATACAAATGGTTTTTGGCTCCACTTGTGCTTGACATAGTACCTCTCTAATTTCCCTTAGCTAGGGGGCTGGTGAAGAAGATTGAGCCTGGTCAGCCTACATTAGACATTCTCTCTAATAGTGACCCGCTTGGCCACATTTGTAGCATACATCACTCCCTATTTTGCATTTACTCATGTGTAATTTGCCACATGTTCCACATGGTGGTTTACCTTGTAAACCTTGAGCCACACTAGCTTGTGACTGTGATCCATGAGCTCCAATATTCTAGGACCTCTAATCATTTCTAACTCTAGGTGCAGGTGCACTAGCAGATGATGGTGCAGGAAATTAGTTACCATTGCCTTTCTTTATAACCTCATGGCTGGATGTTTTAAGTTTCTTGCTTATGAACTCCTCTTTGTCATGCTGGCTCTCCTCATCAGCTTGTTGCACAAAGGTCATCAGTCTCCCAATGTCCATATCACTCACATGAATTTCTCCACTCCCATCTTTTTTTGGCCCTCCATTCATCCCATCCATATACATTCCCATTTGTCCCCTCATTTCGGAGACCATGTCCAGAGCATATAAAGATAGTTGTGTAAACTTCAGCCCATACTCTTGCACAGTCATAGAGCCCTGATTTAAGTTCAAGAACTCTCTCACCTTAGCCTCTCTTTGTTCTCTTAGGAAGAAGCGCCCCAAGGAAGCTTCCTCGAACATAGCCTAAGTCAGCACGGCGGCATCCTCCCCTCTACCCTTTTCCATTGGTCGAACCAAAGTCAAGACATACCCTTGAGTTGGAAGGAAGCCATTTCAACTCTGTTAGTATCAACCACACGCATCACTTGGAACACCTTCTGAAGTTCCTCCACATTGTTCTGAAGATCCTCAGTGGATGCAGACCCTGTGAACTCAGGCGGATTCATCCTCAAGAATTCCCGGAATCTTGATGTGTCATGTGCATCCTGTCTACCACTCCTTGTCTCACATCAGATACTGTGACAGCCTAGGCAAAAGTTTGAATAGCCTGACGTAGCTCAGGATTGGAGACCTCATCTTGCAGGGGGTGCGCAGTAGGGATAGCTAGTTCCACGGGCTCCTGATGTCCTTGAGGCTTAAGTAGGTTAAAATTCTATTTGGCAGGACATCCTCTACCTCTGAAGACTCTTCTGGGAGGCATGCTTACAACTCTGCAACGTAAAAAGCATGAACAAGAAGAGAACTTTCATACAACATAACAATATAACACGATTTAGAACATGAAAGAAGTGAAACAATTTCTAAATTTCCTATAGCCTCCAAATTATAGATTTGGAGCTCTTTAAACCAATAATAAGGACTCTATTGGACACATGAACTCATGCTCTAATACCAAGTTTGTCACACCTAGGGAAGGTATCCAACACGTGGTCGGCACCTAGAGACTTTTGCTAGTCCCCAAGCAAACCACTTGGCCTCGTCACAATCATTCAATCATCAAACTTTACTAATCAGCAGAAGATATAAGGAAGGGGCATATCTATCTAATCTCAAAATAATATAATAAATGAGAGGCTAGTAGAAAAAACTAGCTTAACAAGTCTTAACAATCAACATTCGGCTCTAGTTTGTGAAGTCTCTATCACTATCATATCAAGTGGTGCCAATGACAGACCCATGGCTACCACAAATAAAAAATAAGCTATCAAGTCCAACTCTAAAGCAAGATAAAATAAAAGTAATGAATCCTCCAAAGTATGGGAGGCTCACCAATCAGCTGAACGTCCTAGATCCTCAATAATATGCCTATTGATGATCTCAAACCCCTGTATCTATATCATAAAATGATGTAGTGCCAAGTGGCGTCAGTATGTGGAACGTATGGTATGTAAAAGAGTTGAATGAAATCGAAATAGGTAGAATAATATGAAACATCAATCTACTCAAGGAGAATAACAAATCAACATGTTAAATGTCTATTTACAACTAGAACAAAGAGTAGAAAAGTGACCTATCAACCAATAATACCTCATCAATCAAATCATGACTCATCTTAAAGGAACTCAACTCAACTCATCTCATCACATCTCATCTCATCATGACTCAGAGTACTCGAGGTAGGAACTTTCTGGGAATTTCTCTTATCCGACAACAATTACTTATGAGCCAGTGATTATACAACAAATCGCCATTGTTACCACATCTGTTTCGTACTTGCCAAGTAGGGAACAAATGGAATCCACTAGGGAATACCAACAAATCAAATAACTCCTCTGTTGTTTCAGGGATTCTATCAAGAGGGAACCATAATGTAATATGATGGTCATAATTCTCACCTACGCTTGGCTACGTAGTTTGATGAGCACAAGTTGGATTAACTCTTACTCTTTCGGTACTTGATACTCCTCCCAAGACTCAATGCTCATAAGACAATCAACCCAATCAAATCTTCTCAATAAAATCATCTCAAATCAGCCTCATGGAGGTACTCATCCTTCAATCAGTCCTATAGAGACTCTCATCATCTCATCAATCAACATATCAATCAATAGCTCAATGCTTAGAACAATCATTAGGAATAACCGAATGGATAAATCATTCGAGTTTATTTTTAGAGACTCAAGGAATTATCAAGTTATATCAATTCATCATCATTCTCACATCACAAGCACAATCGACATTCTCAAATCAAGGCTCTAGACACAATCCCTATCTTCATTCATGCATGATTTCGAAAATAATCATGCAGGGTTATACAATATCTCATGAAAAGTATTCAATTCAAGAAAACAATTTTATGATGGTCATCAACATAAAAAAATACATGCAATAAATATAATTTTCAAGAAATCCATAAAGAATCATGTATGTAGACTCATAAACTTTCAACTCTCTCCTAAGACCATCTATGGGGCACATGAAAGGACAATCTCATAGTTTTAGTTTAGCCTTATATACCTGAGATGAAATTATCAATAATCAACTTCAAGAATTGCCTTTGAATTCTTCAATCTACACTTCTGTCTTCTCTTCTCTCAATCCCTAGGCTTTCAAGTGATTAGAAAAGGCTTAGAATAGGGTTTTTGACCCTTTTTATACTCAAAACAATTTATTTTGATCGTGTTTTGAGTTTGAGAGGTTGGAACTTTTCCAGAATTCCCCTCATGGGTTATTAGAAAAATTTTCACTATGGAAAAGCGGGTCCGCACGCGTACAAGTGTATTTTTTGGAAATTTTTCGAACGAGTTTTCCAATCTTCGTCAAAATATTTTTAAAAAAATATAAGTGTATGTCCACTACAGAGGCGTGACGTGCCTTTGTTGCGCATCATCACTGGTTTTCGTTTTTGGACCAAAAAATTATCTTTTTATCTGTTCGCTCTAAAAATCAATCGAGATCATTTTTTCACTCATTTTTTTCATGTTGATCACAAATTTGGTCTCAGATTTTCAAATGGAGTATGGGAAGATGCATTATATGCATGTATCGACTCTAGGAGTATTTTGATAATTTTATCGGGTGTCACATCATCTCCCCCTGGGATCATTCGTTCTCGAATGATGAGAAAATGTGGATATCAAGGAACGAATAGACTCAAAATTCATCTCAGCATTCACATCTGTCAATCAATCTCTCGACTTCTCATCACTATCAACAATATCTATTCAGACTCAAGAATAGACAATCAACTCAAGAAAAGACAATCAATTTAGTTATGCGTAAGAAAATTACCTTCAACATTCTTATCATTAGGCACAAATAGGTGCGGATACTTTGCTTTCATCTCTTTCTCAGATTCCAATGTGCTTTCCTCAACGAATTGATTTCTCCATAGGACTTTGACTGAGGCTATTTCTTTGGTCCTCAACTTACAAATCTGATGATCAAGGATTTTGATCAGAATCTCTTCGTAGGACAACCTATCCTTCACTCCAATACTCTCAATAGGGATCACCAAGGCAGGATTTCCCAAGTACTTCTTCAACATCGACACGTGGAACACTGAATGAATACTGTCTAACTCAGAAGGCAACTCTAGCTCATAAGCAACCTTCCCAATCCTCTTCACAATCTGGTAAGGTCCAATATATCACGGACTCAATTTACTCTTCTTCCCAAGTCTGATGACACCCATCATAGACACTTTCAAATATACCTAATCCTTTACCTCGAATTCCAAGTCTCTTCTCCTCACATCGATGTAGGATTTCTGGCGACTCTGCGTAGTCTTCAATCTCTCCTTAATGATCTTAACCTTCTTCATTGATTGATAGAGAAGATTAGGCCCAATCAACTCAACTTTTCCAATCTCAAACCACCCAATTGGTGATCTACATCTCCTCCCATACAAATCTTCGTAGGGAGCCATTTGCATGCTTACATGATAACTATTATTATATGCAAATTCAATTAATGGTAGATATTCATCCCAATTTCTAATGAAATCAAGAACATAGGCTCTCAACATATCCTCTAACGTTTGAATGGTACATTTTGCCTGACCATCTGTCTGTGGATGAAAGGTTGTACTCAAATTCACTTTCGTACTGAAACCTTTCTGGAAAGATGTCCAAAATTAGGAGGTGAATTAAGCTCTTCTATCCGAGATGATGGACAAAGGAACCCCATGCAACCTCACTATGTCTTGGATATACAACCTAGCATACTCCTTCACAGTGTTAGTTGTCTTAACAGCTAAGAAGTGAGTCGATTTGGTCATCCTATCTATAATCGCCCAAATCGAATCATATTGCTTTCGAGACCTCAATAGACCAGTGGTGAAGTCCATATTGATCATCTCCCACTTCGATTCAGGTATCCCAAAGTTCTGAGCCAGTTTACATGGTCTTTGATGCTCTACTTTAACTTGCTGGCAATTTGGGCACTTGGAAACAAACTCAGCAATATCCCTCTTAATTTAATTCCACTAATAGATTCTGTCAAGTCGTGGTACATCTTGGTTAAGCCAAGATAGATGGAATATCTAGAGTTATGGGCTTCAGTCATAATTCTATCTCGGATACCATCCACATCTAGGATGCACAGTCTACTCTAGTATGTCAATACTCCATCTCCCCCTTTGTAGAAGACCATCACTTTTTTTATGGATGGACTCCTTCAAATGGAGTATAATAGAATCTCAATCTTGATTGTCTTGCACCTCTGCTACCAAAAATGAAGCAGATTCATTTTAAAAATTAACTCTTCCCTCATCATCCTCCCCAAGTTAAACTCCCAATCGAGCCAATCGATGCACTTCTTTATCTAACTCCTTCTTTCCTTCATCAACATGGGTCAACAACAATATTAGCTTCACCTGGATGGTAGAGAATGCTCATGTCATAATCCTTGAGCAACTCCAACTATCTTCTCTGTCACAGGTTGAGCTCTTTCTGACTGAAGACATACTACAAGCTCTTGTGGTCGGTGAATACATCCATATGCACTCCCTACAAGTAGCGGCGCTAGATTTTAAGTGCAAACACCACCACTGCCAACTCAAGATCATGGGTCAGCTAGTTCCTCTTATGAATTTTAAGTTGTCTGGAAGCATAGGTTATCACTTTCCCTCTCTGCATCAGCACACATCCCAATCCAACTCTCGAAGCATCACAATAAATTACAAAGTCTTCCATCCCCTCGGGCAAGGTTAAAACTGGTGCAGTAGTTAATCTAGTCTTCAACTCTAGAAAACTTTTCTCACATTCATCGGACCACTGAAACTTGACCTTTTCTTGAGTTAACTTAGCCAATGTTGCGGATAGCGAAGAAAATTTCTCGACAAATCTACAGGAAAATAGCCTGCCAACCCAAAAAACTTCTTATGTTAGTTAGGGAGGTCAGTCTAAGCCAGTTCTTAATCGCTTCAATCTTTTGGGCATCCACTCGAATACCATCATTGGAGACGACATGGTCTAGGAATGCCACTGACTTAAGCTAGAACTTTCATTTCGAGAACTTCGCTTACAATTCCTAGTCGTTAAGTGTTTGGAGGACAATTCTAAGGTGATTTGAATGCTACTCCTTATCTCTTGAATATACCAAAATGTCATTGATAAACACAATCACAAACATATCAAGGTACTATATGAACACCCTATTCATGAAATTCGTGAAGGCTGCAAGGGCATTTATCAACCCAAAAGGACATGACCAAGAACTCAAAATGGCCATATCTAGTCTTAAAGGATGTCTTTAGAATAACACATTCCCGTACTTTCAACTGATGGTAGCCAGATTTGAGGTATATTTTTTAGAAACAAGAGGCACCCTGAAGTTGGTCAAACAAATCATCTATCCTTGGGAGAGGATACTTATTCTTTATGGTGACCTTGTTCAATTGTCTGTAGTCGATACACATTCTGAGAGACCCATTTTTTTCGTACGAACAAGACAGGGGCACCCCAAGGAGAAACACTCGACCATATGAAGCCCTTCTCTAACAAATCTTTCAATTGTTTTTTCAACTCTTTCAATTCAGCAGGAGTTGTGCTATAAGGTAGAATTGAGATAGGTTGGGTATCAGGATGAACATCAATCCCAAAATTGATCTCCCTATCAGGAGGGACTCCAGGAAAATCCTCAGAGACACTTCAGGAAACTCATTCACGATCGATACTGACTCAAGGGTAGGAGACTCAAAATCATTAGATTTCACTTGCACGAGGTGATAGATACACCCTTAGCAATCATCTTACTGGCTCTAAGATATGAGATAAAATTTCCTTTAGGTGCTACAAAATCACCCTTCCATTCTAGAACTGATTTGTTTGGGAATTGGAACTTAATGGTTCGGACTCTACAATCAATGGAGGCATAACAGATGTGAAGCCAATCAATGCCAAGGATCAATCAAGATTAGAAATCTTTAACTCAACCAAATCAATGATAGTATCCCTTGATAAATGGACACTACACAAGTTCTATAGACTCTCTGCTCGAATAGACTCACCCAGTGGAGTAGAAACATCAAAGGATTCAAGAATACTCTCAAGGGTTCTATCAAATCTATCGGCCATATAAGGAGTTACAATAGATAGGGTGGCACCAGGATCCATCAAAATATAACAATCAACAGAAAAGACTCGAATCATTTCTGTCACAACATTTGGGGAGTTCTCCTGATCATGTCAATTACCTATGGCATACAAACGGTTTATGGATCCGCTAGTGCCTAACATAGTACCTCTCTGATTTTCCTTAGCTAGTGGAGCTGGTGTAGAAGATTGAGCTCGATCAGCCCACATTGGACACTCTCTCTGATAGTGACCCGCTTAGCCACACATGTAGTATACATCACTCCTCTCGAGGCATTTGCCCACGTGTAATTTTTCACATGTACCACATGGTGGTTTACCTCGTAAACCTTGAGTCATACTAGCTTGTCACTGTGATCCACGGGCTCCAACATTCTGGGACCTTTGATCATTTCTGACTCTAGGCACAAGTGTACTAGCAGATGATGGTGTTGGAAATCGGTTACCATTGCCTTTCTTTCTAACCTCATGGATGGATGTTTTAGCTTTCTTGTTTCTGAACTCTTTTCTATCATGCTACCTCTCCTTATCAGCTTTTTACCCAAAGGTCGTCAGTCTCTCTATGTCCATATCACTCACAAGAATTTCTCCCCTCCCATCTCTTTTTGGCCCTCTATTCAGCCTATCCGTATACATTCCCATTCTCCCCCTCATATCGGCGACCATGTCCGGAGCATATCGAGACATTGTGTAAACTTCAGCCTGCACTTTTGCGCTGTCATAGAGCCCTGCTTCAAGTTCAAGAACTCTCTCACCTTAGCCTCTCTTTGTTCTCTTGGGATGAAATGCCCCAAGAAAGCTTCCTTGAACATAGCCTAAGTCAACACGAGGGCATCCTTTCCTCTACCTTTCTTCTATTGGTCGAACCAAAGTCTGGCCATACCCTTGAGATGGTAGGCAGCCAATTCAACTCTATCAGTATCAACCACATGCATCACTCGGAACACCTTCAGAAGCCACATGCAGACCATGTGAACTCAAATGAATTCATCCTCAAGAATTCCCAGAATCTTGATGTGACATGTGCATCCTATCTACGCACTCCTTGTCTCGCAGCAAGTGTTGTCATAACCTGGGCTAAAGTTCAAATAGCCTGGCATAGCTCAGCATTGGAGACCTCATCTTGCAGGGGCTGTATAAAAGGGACAGCTGGTTCCATGGGCTCCTCATGTCCTTGAGGCTCAGGTGGGTTTACATTCCATCTGGCGGTACGTACTCTACCTCTAACGGCTCTTCTGGGAGGCATACTCACAACTATCCAACATGCAAAGCAGGGATTAGAAGAGAACTTTCATAGAGTATAACTTTATAGCACGATTTAAAACATAAAAGAAGTGAAACAATTTCTAAATGTCCAATAGCCTCCAAATTATGGATGTGGAGCTCTTCACACCAATAATAAGGACTCTATTAGACACAACTTCATAGACTCCCTAGGACACTTGAACTCATGCTCTGATACCAAGTTTATCATACCCCTGGAGCGTACCCAACACGTGGCTGTCACCCAGAGACTTTTGCTAGTTCCCAAGCGAACCACTTGGCCTTGTCAAAATTATTCAGTCAACAAACTTTACTAATCAGGTGAAGGCATAAGAAAGTACATGGACACATCTATCTAATCTCAAAATAATATAATAAATGAGAAGCTAGTAGAAAAAACTAGTTCAACAAGTCTTAACAATCACTCTAGTCTATGAAGTCTCTATCACTATCATATCAAGCGGTGCCAATGACATATCCATGGCTACCTCAAATCAAAAATAAGCTATCAAGTCACAACTTTAAAACAAGATGAAATAAAAGTAATAAATCCTCCAAAGTAGGGGAGGCTCAACAATCAGCGAAACATCCTGGATCCTAAATGATGCGCCTGTTGATGATCTCTAATCCCTTTAGCTACATTATAAAATGATGCAGCGCCGAGAAGAGTCAGTATGTGGAATGTACGGTATATAAAAAGCTGAATAAAATCAAAAAATATAGAATAATATGAAAATCAATCAACTCAAGGATAATAACAAATCAACATGTCAAATGTCTATTTAAAGCAAGAATAAAGAGTAGACAAGTGACATATCAACCAATCAAACCTCATCAATCAAATCATGACTCATCTTAAAGGAATTCAATTCAACTTATCTCATCACATCTCATCTCATCATGACTCATAGTACTTGAGATAGGAACTTTCTGGGAATTTCTCTTATCTGATAATAATCACTTATGAGCCAGTGATTGTACAACAAATCATTGTTATTGCCACAGCCATTTCGTACTTGCCAGGTAGGGAACGAATCGAATCCACTAGGGAACACCAGCAAATCAGACAAGTCCTCTATTGTTTCAGGGATTCTATCAAGAGGGAACCGTAATGTAATGTGATGGTCCTAATCCTTACCTACGCTTGACTACGTGGTTTGATGAGTGCGAGTTAGATTAACTCTTGATCTTTCGATGCTCAATGCTCCTCCCAAAACTCAATGCTCATAAGACAATCAACCCAATCAAATCTTCTCAATAAAATCATCTCAAATAAACCTCATGGAGGCACTCATCCTTCAACCAGTCTCATAGAGACTCTCATCATCTCATCAATCAACATATCAATCGATAGCTCAAGGCTTAGAACAATCATTGGGGAACAATCGAATGGATAAATTATTAGAGTTCATTTATGGAGACTCAAGGGATTATCAAGTTCTAATCAATTCATCCTCATTCTCACATCACATGCACAATCGACATTCTCAAATCAAGGCTCTAGACTCAATCCTATCTTTATTTATGCATGCTTTCGAAAATAATCATGTAGGGTTATACAATCTTATCAAAAGTATTCAATTTAAGAAAAGAAAGTTTATGATGATCATCAATATAAGAAAATACATGTAATAAATACAATTTTCAAGAAAACCCATCAAGAATCATGTATATAGACTCATGAACTTTCAACTCTCTCCTAAGACCATCTATGGGGCACATGAGAGGACAATCTCATACTTTTAGTTTCGCCTTACATACCTGAGATGAAGCTATCGACAATCAACTTCAAGAATTACCTTTGAATTCTTTAATCTACGCTTCTCTCTTCTCTTGTCTCAAGCCCTAGTCTTTCAAGTAATTAGAAAAGGGCTTAGAATGGGGGTTTTTGACCCTTTTTTACGCTCAAAACAATCTATTTTGATCGTGTTTCTATTTTGGGAGGAGTTGAGAATTGTCCAGAATGCTCCTCATAAATTTTTGGAAAACTTTTCACTACGGGAAAGCGGGTTTGCATCCGCGTACAAGTGTATTTTTTCTGAAAATTTTCTGAACGAGTTTTTCAATCTCCGTCAAAATTTTTTTAAAAATAAATAAGTGCAGGACGCGCCTCTGTAGCGCATCATCACTGGTTTTGTTTTCAGACCAAAAAATTATCTTTTGATCTGGTCGTTCTAAAAATCGACCGCGATCGTTTTCTCACTCAATTTTTCATGTCGATCGCAAATTCCCTCTCGGATTTGTAGATGGAGCATGGGAAGATGCATTATGCGCACATATTTACTCTAGAGGTATTTGGGTAATTTTATTGGGTGCTGCAGTTCCCTTCCTCTTTTATAACATTGTACATAAACACTCGTAGATCTGCCCGTGGTAGTAACTTTCATTATACCATTACACTATTTTTGAACAAAGGTAATGTCCAAATTTTAACTAAGCGGGTTTAAAATATGAAAAAGTAAACGCACGAATATAGCGAAGAATGTTCAATATTTACTATATATGAATAAAATATTTAATCATATATAAATAGTATATTTTCTAACCCGTGGCTTCGCCTATGCTTTTAGATGTTCATAATCTAATCATGGAAAATAAATTAACCCGTTATAAAGAAATAGAGCATGAGAAAACTTTGTTAGAGACTCAGTGTCGAGTCCTATTCATTTCTTACGCCATTTTGTCCATCAAATAATAGGAGTTATCAAATAATGAAAGGGTAAATACTTATCATAATAGAGTGGTGTACCGCAAATATCAGTATAGCTTACCTTAGTTAAGTGGCTCAATAATTAATTGACCATGACTCACTGGTGATCATAGTGAATGTTCATATAAATGTCATGCATCTATCAATTCGTATAAAAACCTGGTGCATATAATCTTTTACCCACATTGTTCTATTTGAAGATTTTACCTACTTAATTAACCCTTATGAAATGGGCAGAAATTTACGTCAACAATGGTGATGATATATATACCAAATGAACTGAACTTGGCCCCAAAATTTCAAATTGAAGGCAATTACCAGAATCCAAAGTCCACATTGATTTCCTTACATCTTATGTAAAGGGCAAACAAATAAGAGAGGATAATCTTTTTGTAGACAACCTACAAAATTTGAAATGCATTGATAAATCAAACTGAAACATATGTGTTCAACATGAGACTTTGAGTCTATATTACTAACTATAGCATACACTACCACTGATTGCTCTCTCTGCCAAAATAAAATATGGTGAAAGATATGTAAATGTTTCCCTTTATTAATAATAATAATTTGAAAATCAGCTAAGATCTACAGTGGAAGATGGGATGCTCCTTGAGAACCCACTTCACAATCCTTGGTCTGTCTTTAGTATCTCGTTTGAGAGTGATAGCAACAGAGAGCACAATTCGAATGGTTTCATACCTATACACAAATGCAAAAACATGTAACTTTGACTCCTTTCATATGATGGGAGTTCTATGTACCTTCAGCTACTTGTTAAACACAATTCATATCTTTTTTTCTCAGGTTTAACAAAATTGTTAAAAGTAATAGTCAGATCTATAAATGAACCAAGTTAAATTTGTACACAATACCTAAGGTAAAGATTATCATTAAAATCACCACTCACAGTTATAAAGTCATCCTTCTTACTATTTTTTTTGTTTAAAAAAAAAGTAAAAAATAGGAAGAGAAATGGCCAAAACGGTATCATCTATTCAAATTCCAACGTATCCAAGTAAATAACAAAATTTAGTATCTAAGAATATTCCCCGTCAAAGTAAGCAGAATGCAACGAATGGAAGAACAATCGCTAGTAGTTAGTATTAATTTTAGAGAAAAGAGAAAAGACATAACTCCCTCCTCCCTCAAACTTGGCAGCGAAACTTATTTAGCACTTTAACTATACGGACATTTAAAAATCCCCTTTAACAACATTCAAATTAATTAAATACTCTGAGATCATACCATCACTCTCACCTACCATATCAATGTCATATCATTAATTTTATTTATTTTTTTATTATTCATCATTTTTACTGAAATACTTTTAAAATTAATTTATACTAATTAATTATTAAAATTTGCTTTCTAAACTCAAAATTTAAAATGTGAACCCATTTTGATTTCTCCCACCTCGCCCCCTTTCTTCTTTCTTCTTTCTTCTTCCTTTTCTTCAGCATTTCTAACCTTCTCCTTCTTTTCTTCCACCTTGCCCCTGGCCCCACTTCTTTCTTCTTTCTTTTTTTCACCATTGTCACCCTTCACTGCTCATTTTTTCTCTTTTCACGATTCAATTAAAAAAAAAATTAGAGGTAGAAGAATAAACTTTTTCCAAAAGTCATTTTTTTTCTTTACAACTTATATGAAATATGAATGTTATATAAGAAAGTTGATAGACTCACATTTTTGAATCAAAAATATTAAAAGATTAAAATGGGTCATTCAAAATTCAAGAAAGGTTAAACTAATGACATTGATGTTGATTTTGGTGATTACTAAAAGAATAATGGATTGAAAATGGTGTATAGAGGTGGGGATAAAAATGGAGGTCAAGAAGGGAATCAATGGAGGAAGATAGGGGTATTGAGGAAGAAGAGAAAATAAAGAGAACAAAAATTAAAAGATTTTTTTAAAAAGGGGACCGACATTTTTTAAAATAAATCTTTTAGATAATTTTTAAAAAGGTGTTTTATCAAGAAAAAGTTATTTAAAATCTTTACTATATATTGACTAATAAAAAAGTGTCATGTGTCTGATTTTTATAAATTCAGACTTTTTTTAATCCTTTCACGCACTTTCAGGAGAGTATATTCATTCTCTCTGCCACGTCAGCTCTTAGGGGGTGATTAAATCATTTGAAAATTGTTAAGGGGTATATGAACGCTCGTGTAGTTTAGGTGCTAAAGTAAGTTTTCCTGTCAAGTTTGGGGGGGGGGGGAAGTTATTTCTTTTCTCTAGTGAAAAAGTAAAAAGAGCATAATAGGGTTGACATGCATTTCGTATGCAAAGGACGTTGGCATAACTAATAATAGCAGGGTGAGGTGAATCTCAATTTTCTGAAAGTGGCTTTGAAGACATCATTTTTAGGCCGTACTGCAATCTGAAGATGAAAAGAAAGAGACGAAGGAAAAACAAAAGGCTTTAATTAATTAAACGCGACGTTGTTTTATTTTTTCTTCTAGTCAAAGCATCGTTGGTTGGTAAGTAAAAAGGAATGTGGTAGAAAAATTGAGCAAGAAAAAGGTTGGATAGTGAACAACTTCAAAAAGAAGGAGTGAGGGTGTTTATAAGGAGTAAGGGCGTTTATAAGGAGTCAATAAAAAGTGGATGTCGAAGGCGTGAGGGCGTTCAAAAAGAATGATAAAATAGATGATGAAGTGGAAGAGGGGAAGACGTCATTTTTGGCTATTTGAACAAATCCAAAGAGAGGGCATGAGGATGAAGACGAGAAAGACGCCGTTTAAAGAGGGCAGCAAGTAACTAACTAAACCTATTATGAAGCGGTGTATTTTGATGAGCAAAGAGTCCTATTAATTTTGTGAATGTTAAATAAAATTTTTAAAAAATAGGGTAAATTTTTTTTTTTTAAAAAAAAAATCCTAATCAATGAAGACTGCCACGTAAGCGGGCCTAAAATCCTCATATATATACACAAGACTGCCACATAAGCGGGCCTAAAATCCTCATATATATATAAAAGACTTATTTTTGGGGGTGGGGGGGTGGATTATTTTTATTGGCATATACATTTAATACACACAATAGCAAATAGAAAGAGTAGCTATGAATTGTATATATTGAAACTATAGTCAAAGAGGCATACTAATACTACATATATAATGTCAGAGTAATTTGATCTTCAATTGATT
Organism: Solanum clarkiae; assembly: GCA_011800125.2. Lineage (NCBI taxonomy): Eukaryota > Viridiplantae > Streptophyta > Magnoliopsida > Solanales > Solanaceae > Solanum > Solanum clarkiae. The sequence goes on from JAABOM020130284.1 coordinate 20,136, forward strand.
TTTTAAAGTTAAAACTAAACCAACTCAAGTATATCAAATCAAGTCAAACCAAATCACTAATCAATTTTTTTTCGAATTGACTTAAATTGTGATTAGATATAATTTTTAGTTCAATTTTGTTCACCCTTGTCGCGACTCCTCATGTCCCGATGCTTTTCATGCTAACACGATTCAATCTCATAACAATATGGGAGGGTTCTCAAGGAGTACACTAGGACATTTAGGTTGAATATGAGATAAAGTTCTATTGAAAAAATATTCTTTTTTTTTGTCTTTGTAGCTTTAATGTTATTACTCGTTCTGTTCCATTTTAAGTAGCAACCTTTCCTTTTTAGTCCGTCCCCAAAAAAAGTCACTTTACTCTAATTGAAAATAATTTAACTTTAAAATTTATCTCTTACCCTTAATGAAATGATTATCTACTATATAAATATCTAAAAATGATTCTAGACCACAAATTTCTAGAAGTATTCCATTTTTTTTAATAAGTCAAATGATGTCACATAAAATAAAACAGAAGGAGTATAATTTTTCACATGATTAATTGCTTTTGGTTTATCGTTTAAATATTACGGATAGTTGACTTTAGTGGTGGCAAATGAGTGGGTTGGTGTTAGACCCCATATTTCTTTAAATTAAGGACAACTATCCAATTGGGACATTTTGTTGTGGAGGTCGTGTAATTTGAACTTGAGTATACTTCCTGTACATGATTAGAGTATCAAGAGAAATTATTGTGTATAATTAAATTGGAGTCGGAAGTCCTCAATTGGATCAAAACAGAAAAGTTTGGGACCTAATTGATCAATAGACTAAGATAGAGCCCTTAGGGTGCAATTTTGAAAACTTGAATTCCTATATAAAGGAAACCTTGGTTCTTCACATAAGAACATTTATGTTCTTCCACATATAGCCAAATAGAAGACAAAGAAGGAGAAAACAAGTAAGTTTTTCTAATCTTTGTGTTGTTTCTTAAGTATTCTAATGATTAAGTTGTTGGTTGTGAATTGGAGTTTTGGGGGAATTTTGTGAGATAGATTCTTTGTGGT
>JAABOM020130295.1:0-21183 GCA_011800125.2 Solanum clarkiae
TGAAATGTATAGGAGGTAGAACAACACATGAACTTTATTTAGTAGAACGAATTCGTGTATCTTGGTATCCAAGTATGCATGCAGATTTGCAGGTGATTATGTATGGGAGCATATGAACATGTAAAAGAGTTGAGACATGGTTAATAGTTATGTCGGAGTTGGTAAGTCCCTTTATGTGCCAAGGAGGGATCTAGATTTCATGTCAAGTTATATGAAATTAAGTAGCCTTATATACCTCGCTGTACGACCTCGAGTGGGGTGGGGGAAATTGAATTTTCTTTTTTATCATATGTAAAAGAGTTGAGACATGGTTAATAGTTATGTCGGAGTTGGTAAGTGCCTTTATGTGCCAAGGAGGGATCTAGATTTCATGTCAGGTTATATGAAATTGAGTAGCCTTATATACCTCGCTGTACGACCTCGCCATTACCTCGAGATAACCTTCCCTTCCTCCAAATATTTATCTACAACATAGTAGGTGATAAAACTAGATTAGCAGCCAATAGGTACATCTTGGAAGCCCAATCTCATAAAAAAACAACATACGGGTAGCAAGCGTATAATTGTAAACCCGAGCGTATTTTTTTAACCTTTCCACCCCTAATCATATTTTCTAATACATATTATCATATACATATCATGTGCAGACTATTTTAGTGCCATAACAGTCTTACAACAGCCCACAAAGCACAACATATAATAATTCCACACAATATACAAATAGGCAAGATAATGTTACATCCCTTCGCCATATTTTGACGTTGACAAGCCCGAACCTGTTTCAACTTTACCCAAATTGTCCTCAACCCATCTATACATAGAAACAACCCTAAAATAGTCTTAGAACAGTACCAAAGCAGTCATGAAGGACGGTAGGCAATAGCCTTCCATCCATCAGCCCACAAGTGTGTACTAAGAGTACAATTGTGATATCCTATAAGAACTCACTTTTGCGGACTGTAAAAGTGGTGTAACAACTTAGTTACATTACTAACAAACTATACCTTATTAAGAACACAAGTCTTACTGCATAATTCATCCAACCAAAAAGAGAAAACCCTCTTGAATAACAAGAAAAGTTTACAACAATCTTTAGGACACATGTTATCCAAATTTTTCAGCATATACCTAACCAACATAGTTTCTTGTTTTTCATGAAGAAACCTTACTAAACACACAACTATAGTCACTTACATTTACCTTCAAGGTTGAGGGCCTCCTTAAGAAGCCTAAAAACTTCTTTTAGCTGCTTTACAAAGTCAAGAAAGAAGAACAAAGAAACTTTGTGAAAGCTGAAATTTTTCAAGTCTAAGAATGAATTAAATATGCTGCTTGTAACCCCTTTTAAAGGATTACTTTGGTCGACTTATTTTTTTTACCTTTTAAGCCTTATTTTATCAAGTTGGTAAGTTACCATTTTTCCCCTTTCACTTGGGCCTTATTGGGTTGCAATCTAATGGGCCTTTGCTGCCCATTTTTCACCTTTCTCTTAGTTAGTTTCGGCCTAAATTATTAAAGAAATTGTGATGTCTTGGGCTCTTTTAATATCCTTCTTGGGCTGAAAATATAGTCCATTTATGATTCTAAAATATGGGCTAAAGTTACACCCTTAACACGGTCTTTATTAATAATTGGACTTGGACAAATTCGACGTCGGTCCTCGTCTCCGTTTAGCTAGCAATTTAAGATAAGCAAGTAGGTAACTCATCTGCTAGCTTCTAAGTCCTACAAGCACCTCAATTCTCTCACTGTGTTTAGGGTCTTGATCTCCCTAATTTGATATAAAACTTATTTACACTCGACCCTCTTCATCGTTAGACATACATATCGCCCTCTAATTTGAGATTCAAGTACTTTTAAAAATGGGCACTAATTTGATCAAACCATATCATATTTCATTTGCATAGTACTAGTATTGTAAGATGTGGAATGTTACAGTTAATCTACTAACTAACTTGGATTAGGACTAACTTACTAGCTAAAATTAAATAAGCTTGATTAACCTCTCAACACTCCCTCTCAAGCTGATGGCTTGAAGAGGTTCTTTAGTCCCAGCTTGTTCAGAAGATATTCGTGTGCGACTCTTCCAAGGCCTTTAGCCAATATATCTGGTAGTTGCTCTTTGGTTGATACATGATCAGTTTTGATCATCCTTTGGTTGATCTTTTCTCTCACAAAGTGACAGTCAATGTCAATATGCTTAGTTTTCTAATAAAAGATAAGATTTGCTGCAATATGAAAAGTCGTCTTACTATCACAATACATTAGCACAACTGGTTGTTTTACTTGAACGTCCAACTCCTTGAACAACCCTATCAGCCAAATGATTTCAGCAGTGCAGGCAGCCATGCTTCTAAACTCAGCTTTTGCAGAGCTTTTGGATATATGTCACGACCCAAGCCTAGGGCCTAAACGTGGCACGACGAATGGGAACCCGAAAGGACCCAAAAAACCCTCTTAGTATATCAATCACACATCCTTGATCGCGGAAGCAAAGTAAACAACATCAAGAGATTTAAATAAGGATAAAGGGATTAAGGGAAGTTTTAGATAACCATAAATAACCAAGAGTCAAGAACATAGCATAATTACATCACTTGTCCAACAATACCTCTAAACATAGAACGGGCGGGGCTAAGACACTTTTCGGGCTCACCCTCATAGTATCAAAATTTCAACATAAAGAAATAAATAAGCAAGAGTAGCATAACTAGTGTTCCCGAACTTGAGGACTCACCAAAGCTTATCTTCAAGATATCACAACTGGCCACTTGGAGGATGATTGTGAGGAGCTTTGGTTCCTACATGGTAACATCATGTAGGCATAGAGTATGCGTTAGTACATTTGAATATACTAAGTATGTAGGATACAATGCAACAAGAGGTAGGCAACATAGTCAAAATACATAAACATAGGCAATGGGTAGTATACTAACAATATGACATGCGTGATCAATGTTTGAAGTAAAACATGCTTGTATAGAATACATTATATGTGTAGGAAGAGACCATCATCATAGACCAAGCAAACTAGTACTATCCAAGGCATATCACCCCATTGGAAGGTGATTGATATATCTACCCCTCAATTGGTAGTACAGACTTACCACCCCCGACAAGGCGATTGAGGTATCTACCCCCCAATATGGTAGTATGGTTTTATCACCCCCTAACAAAGAGATTGAAGTATCTACCACCCAATATGGTAGTACGGGCTTACCACCCTCGTAAGGCGATTGAGGTATCTATCCCCCAACATGGTAGTACGAGCTTACCACCTGCCCCTCCCCCCTGACAAAACAATTGAGATTTGACACTCCCTCAACAAGGTGTGGTCAACTTGTAACACCATAGATACTTTTCATAAATTCAACACATACATACATTTTATTCATCATCATAAGGTCACTTGACTTATAAGTCGTACAATAGATCATCAATAACTCAAGAATTCTTAATTGGATATTTTATTAAACACTAGGTGGATGTGTAATGCTAGTTCGAAATCATGCAATTCAAGAGTGGAATCATGAGAGAAAACTCCATATAACTCAACCCACCAACACTTGGTAACACCCTTATGCAAGATACATTGAAACTCCCTCATCAAATCTCATAATAGATCATAGATTCATAGCTCAAAACATGCTTAAACAGTCAACATTTTATGAAACTACAATATAGTTTATAATCAACTTTCATAATAAGAGATACCCATAGATAATCCAACTTGAAAACATGCAATTTACATAAAAATGAAGGTTGGATACCATGGGTGAAAGGACCTAATGGTTGAGACCCACATATCTCAATTTTGGGGATTTCCTTTATGAAGATTTGAATGAGAACTTGAAGCTTGAATAAATTTCTTGAGATCCAGAGATGAGTTTGGGACACTTAAATTTGGATGAAATATTTGGCTAAGTGTCAGAGAGGATTTTGGGAGTTTCTTGAGTGATATGGGGTTGAAAAATAACTAAGCATAGGTGCTTTTATGCATAGGAGGGCTTAGGCCCAAGGCTCCAAAGCCTTAGGCCAAAATAGTGAACTGGCAACAAAATAACACATCTCCCGCCCCTGGTGCATCGCGCCTCAGGCGGGGTTTGACATTGGATAAGCGTTTTTTTGGAAAATAAAATTTTGCTACGGTTTCTCTAAAATCAGGGTTATACCCATTTTCCATTCAATTTTGCCCTCCGATCATGAATATGAAGTTGGATTTTTGAATCATACACGGATTTTGCATTATATGAAAATTATGATTATGGGCATTTCCAAGGCACATTTTTGGGCATTTTTGGGGCGTTTCGATATCTCCCCCTTGGTAACATTTTCCTTGAATGTCAAAGAAATGTATACAAGAGAAGTAACCAAGATGATTTCAACCCAACACATGAATGCAATAAATGCATTAAAACATTATTACAAAAATTTTAACATAAGTGTCAAAAATCACCATAAACTTGCCAACATAAATATGGATGAATGCAAATGACATAAAGGATGAAACTTATGACTTGAAATTATATAGGGAACTTAAATTAGTACATTAGGCTTGAGTGGAGTGGAAGCAATGGGGATATCGCTTTTGCATGTCTACCTCGGCTTCCCATGTGGCACTTTCAACATGTTGGTTCCTCCAAAGGACCTTAACGGAAGCTACAACCTTGTTCCTCAACCTCTTCTCTTGTCTATCCGAAATTTTTACTGGAACTTCTTCATAAGTCAAATTGTCTTCAACAACACCCACAACATCTAAAGGCACAATAGTACTTGGGTCACCCACACACTTCCTTAACATAGACACATGGAAGATCGGATGGACCATATTCATATCATTAGGCAACTCCAACTCATAGTCCACCTTACCAATCCTCCTCAACACTCTATAAAGACCCATAAATCTTATACTTGATTTACCTTTTTACCAAAACGAACCACACCCTTCATGGGTGAGATCTTCAAATAGACTCAATCACCAACCTTAAATTCACGATCCCTTGTCCTCACATCGGCATAGGACTTTTGTCTACTTTGGGCTGTTTTAAATCTTTCCCTTATCGTCCTCAACTTCTCCATGGCCTCCATAATCAAATACGTGCCTAACAAAGCCATCTCCCCCACCTCGAACCATCCAATCAGGAACCTACAATGTCTACCATAAAGAGCCCCAAAAGAAGCCATACCAATGCTTGAATGATAACTATTGTTGTAAGCAAACACAATGAGTGGAAGGTGTTCATTGCAACTACCCTTAAACTCTAAAACACAAGCTCTACGCATATCCTCAAGAGTTTGGATAGTTCTTTCGGCTTGGCCATCTGTTTGAGGGTGAAAGGCCGTACTAAGCTTAACTTGGTACCAAGACCTCTTTGGAAGGACCTCCAAAAGTGAAAAATGAAATGAGCACCATGATTCGAAATGATAGACAAAGGCACCCTATGCAATCTAACCAACTCATGAATATACAACTTAGCATAATCATTGGCACCGTAAGTAGTTTTGATCGGTAAGAAATGAGCCAACTTTGTCATTCTATCAACGACAACCCAAATAGAGTCAAAATGCTTTCTAGTCTTAGGAAACCCAATCACAAAATCCATGTTAATTTCCTTCCACTTCCAAGTAGGAATCTCTATATCTTGGGCTAGGCTACCTGACCTTTGATGCTCGGCTTTAACTTATTGGCAATTATGACAACCGGATACAAACTTAGCAATATCTCTCTTCATACCACCCCACCAAAACACTTCGCTCAAATCTTTATACATCTTTGTAGAACCAAAGTGAATAGAATAGGAAGAATTATGGGCCTCATCTAACACCTTCTCTCTCAAGTCATCAACACTAGGCACACACAACCTACCTTGGTACCTAAGGGCACCATCTCCCCATTTGGAGAAAACCTTCACCTTACCATCTCTCACCAAGGCCTTCAACCCTAACAAGGCGGGGTCAAGATCTTGCTTTGTCTTCACCTCCTCAATCAATGAGATTTAGAACCATCAACAACCACTACACCACTATTATCAACCTCTTCCAACCTAACCCCTAATCTAGCCAACTGATGAACCTCTCTAGCCACCTCCTTGCCACATCACCAACATATTCTAGGCTACCTGTAGACACCTTACTTAGAGCATCATCCACAACATTAGCTTTATCGGGGTGATAATGCACACTTATATCAAAATCTTTAAGGAGCTCTAGTCACCTTCTTTATCTCAAGTTGAGATCTTTTTAGGTGAACACATATTGGAGACTCTTATGATCGGTTAACACATCAACATAGACCCCATACAAGTAACAATACCAAATTTTTGAAGAAAATACCACGATGGCCAATTTAAGGCGATTGAGGTATCTACCCCCAACATGGTAGTATGGGCTTACCACCCCCCGACAAGGCGATTGAGGTATCTGCCCCTCCAATATGGTAGTACGGGATTACCACCCCACGACATGGTGATTGAGGTACCTACCCCCCTCCCCAACATGGTAGTACAGGCTTACCACTCCCCGACAAGGCGATTAAGGTATCTACCCCTAATATGATAGTATGGGCTTACCACCCCCCGACAAGGCAATTGAGACTTAACACCCCCTCAATAAGGTTTGATCAACGTGCCACACCATAGATACTTTTCATAAATTCAATATATGCATATATTTATTTCATCATCATAAGGTCACTTGACTCATAAGCCATACAATAGATCATCAATAACTCAAGAATTCTTAATCGGACATTTTATCAAACACTTGGTGGATGTGTAATGCTAGTTCAAAATCATGTAATTCAAGAGTGAAATAATGTGAGAAAAATCAATGTAACTCAACCTACCAACACTTGGTAACACCCTCATGCAGGACATATTGAAACCCTTCATTGAATCTCATAATAGATCATAGATTCATAGTTCAAAACATGTTTAAACAGCCAACATTTTATGAAACCCCAACATAGTTTATAATCAACTTTCATAGTAAGAGATACTCATAGATAATCCAACTTGAAAACATACAATTTACATAAAAATGAAGGTTGGGCATAATGGGTGAAAGGATCCAATGCTTGAAACACACATATCTTAATTTCGCAAAATTTCCTTGATGAAGATTTGAATGAGAGCTTGAAGCTTGAAAAAATTTGTTAAGATCCAAAGATGAGTTTGGGATATTTAAATTTGGATGAAATATTTGGCTAAATGTTAGAGAGGGTTTTGGGAGTGTACTGAGTGATATAGGGTTGAAAAATGACTAAGTATAGGTGTTTTTATGCATAGGAGGGCTTAGGCCCAAGTCCCTAAACCCTTAGGACGAAATAGTGAACTGGCAACAAAAATTCACATCTCTATGCCCCTAGTGTGTCTCGCCTCGAGCACGGATTGACACTGGATAAGTATGTTTTTGGAAAATAAAATTTTGCTACGGTTGCTCTAAAATCGGGGTTATACCCATTTTCCACTCAATTTTGCTCCTGATCATGAATATTTAGTCAAACTTCTGATATCATGCACGGATTTTATGATATATATGGAAATAACAATTATGGGCACTTTCAGGGTACATTTTCGGGCACTTTTTGGGGCGTTTCAATATTGTCTCTTGCTTCATTGACTTCCAGGATATCACGAATCCACCAAATTGTACAACATTCCCAATTACAAACCTCCTATCTCTAGACATTCACCCAGTCAGAATTATAATAAGCTTGTAGTTGGTTGTCCCTTTGGTAGGTGTAAAGAGTCCTAAATCAATTATACCTTTGATATATCTTACAACCCTCAGTGCAACATCCATATGTGACCTCTTAGGACTATGCATGTATTGAATGAGCACTAGAACTACAAATGCTATGTTTGGCTTAGTCATGGTGAGATATAGTAGCCTTTCTACCAACCTCTGATGTACAGTAGGATTCTCTAGAAGTTCATCTTCATCATCTTTTCTGTTAGGAATGTGGTTGCCATAATTCGTTGAGGTCAGTTTTTGGTTTATTTCAAGTGGAATTGCAACTAGTGATGCTCCATTTAAACCTGCTTCTGACATTATTTCTAAAGAATAATTCCTTTGACACATTACTATTCCTTCTTGTGACCTTGCTACTTTAATTCCTAGAAAGAATTTTAACTCTCCAAGATCCTTCATTTTGAACTTTTGCTGCAAATCTTTCCTGGCTTCATTAATCAGTTCTTGACTACTCCCAATTACTAATAAATCATCTACATACACCAGTATGATTACTATCTTTTTGTTAAATAATTTTATGAAGAGTGAATAGTCATAATGACTTTGAGTGAACCCCATCTAAAGGAGTGCATTTGTCGATTTCCTGTTCCATTGTTTAGGAGCCTGTTTTAACCTATACAGTGAGTTGTGGAGTTTTCAGGCCTTCTTATTCTCCCCTTGTCTAGCAAAACCTTCAGGAATGGACATATAAACTTCCTCTAACAGATCATCGTTTAGAAAGGCATTATGCATATCTATTTGATATATAGACTAGTCACTAGATGCAGCAAGAGACACTAAGGACCTGATTGTCACCATCTTTGCAACAGGAGAGAAAATCTCTGAGTAGTCCAAACCAGGCTTTTGACTATAACCCTCAGCCACAAGTCTGGTCTTATATCTTTCAACTTCCCCTGAGGCTTTGTACTTCACTTTATATACCCACTTACAACTTATAGGTGTCTTACCAGGTGGAAGATCAATAATGGACCATATGTTGTTTTCTTCCAAAGTAGCAATTCCAAGTTTCATAGCTTGAATCCAGGCTGAGTCTTGACATGCTTGATGGAATGATGCTTGTTCTGAGATAGATGAACAGACAATTAAAGCATGTTGATAAGGTGTTGTGAGGTGTGAGTAAGTGACATAGGAAGATATAAGATAGGAACAAGCATGAGTAGATGTAGCAGTGACAAAGTCATTCATCCAAATAAAAGGATATTTGACTTTAGAGGACCTTCTTGGTTTAACTAGTTTTAGATCATGTGATGCATCTGAGGTAAATATAGGAGAAGGAGGATCAGGAGTAGAACTAACAGATATAGTCTCCCCCTAGATAAGAGGAGAGGGCTGTGATTCATTTGGATGATGAGTAGTAGGAATATTTGAGTAAGATAGTTGAAGAACAGGAAATATAGGTGTACCAAAGGGCCTTGCATGTAGAAAAGGAAAGATAAACTCCATGAAAACTATGTTCCTGCTAGTGAAGAATGACTTAAACATGGAGATAATAGAGAATATAACCCTTTTTGAGTTAAAAATTACCCCATAAACACACTAGGTATTACTCTAGTAGAAAATTTATCTGAGGTTTTGGTGTTAGAAGCATAGGCAAGGCTCCTAAAGACTCTGAGATAAGTGAGAGATAGGGAATGTTGGTATAGGAGTTCAAAGAGAGACTTAAATTGTACAATTTTTGATGGTGGTCTATTGATGATGTAGACTGCAACGTTGACACATTCATCCTAGAATGTTAATAGAATAGCAGCCTAAAATGTGAGTGATCTGGCCACCTGAAGTATAGTTCTATGCTTCCTTTCTGCTACCCCATTCTGTTGGGAAGTATACATACAAGAAGTCTGAGGTACAATGTCAAGAGTTGACAAAAGAGACTAAAATTCATTAGTGAAGAATTCACAACCATTATCTATTCTAAGAAATTTAATAGAAGCAGAAAAGAAATTTATTACTCTTGCAAGAAAGTTTCTCAAGACCACAATGACCTCAGACTTGGACTGTATGAGAAACAACCAAGTGAATCCAGTACAATCATCAACTATTGTGATAAAGAACCTTTTGTTATTGTAAGTAGGAACTTTGTATGAACCCTAAATGTAATAATGTATCAACTCAAAAGAAGACTTAGAACTAGAGCTACTAATGGGGAAGAGAAGTTTAGTGTGGTTTGCTAAAGGACAAACAGTGCACTTATGATCTTTATGATTCAATTGTTTGAGAGATTTATGTCTTCTGAGAATGTCTAAAGAAGCATGAGCCAACCTTCTATGCCATAGAGGGCTAATGTAAGGATATGTTCTGCTGAGTTAGTAAACTTATGTGTTGTATTTTGAGGTGCTTAAGTGGCTGTGTTCCCTGCCAAAATGTGTACACCTTGTTCCTCTTTACCAATCCCCTTCACTTTTCCAGCGTAGAGATCCTAAAATATACAAAATTCAAGGAAAAAGTTCACTGAACACCATAATTCCTTGGTTAGCTTTGAGATAAAGAACAAATTGCACTTAAATTCTGAAAGGAATAAATCATTAGAAGTCAGTTGATTTGTCAAAACATGTGAGTTTCCGCTATGAGTGACCTATGCCTCACCACCTGTAGGTAGATGAACATTACTCTTCTCATGATCAGGAACTCTTCTGTGGTAATGTAATATCTTTGGACTCGATGTCATATGATTAGTTACACCTGAATCTACTGTCCACTTAGAGTGAGTACCATTAGTGTTCAGGTGAGTTATGATACCTGCATGGACTACTAGAGTTGGACTATTTCCTTTACTACCTTTGTTTAACATATAAGAACCTGCTAATATTTCTCCTAACTAAAATAGGGAGGTGGCTGAGGGGTAATAGTCTATTGAAAATGACAGTCATGACTGCTGAGACAACTCCTCTCTTGAATATTTCCTGCATAGCTACTTGCTTGATTTGCATATTGATTAACTCCTTTCTTCTTAGATTTAGGCCAGTATGGAGGATAGCCAATTAATTTGTAGCAATTCTCCTTTGTATGACCATTGTAACCACAATACTTACACACTATTGATGCCTTATTCTGAGTTGTGTAGTTGCTTGTCGAAATTCCTTTATCAAGATAGTTATTACCAGAACTTGAGCTTCCTACTGAACTGTTTCTCCCTGTGAGCTCACTTCCTTTGCTATAACTGGATTTAGTCCCAATGAGTGCTCTCCCTTGTAGTTAGAACTAGTTCCTCTCTTTTGACTAAAAAATACTGCAGCTTCCAGTAAATTACTGACCACAGAAGATGCATTAGTTAGAGATCTCTGACTCTCATGATCAATCACCATACAGTATGCCTTGTTTAGAATAGGAATTGGAGACATCATGAGAATTTGGCTCCTACATTGAGCATAGGTATCATTTAGCCCTATTAGAATCTGTAGAAGTCTCTGATAATTATGATGTTGAGCATAATTCCTTTACTCAGGATAATTACAACTTGGAGAAGGCATTAGTGCATCAAACTCATCCCATAGATTTATTATTCTGAAAAATAATTTGATATAGAGAGAGTTCCTTGAGCTAAAGTCACGATCTCTCTATGTAAGAAAACTACTCTAGATCCATTCATAGTGTCAAACCTTTCCTTCAATTCTAGCTAGATTTTATGTGCATTTGATTTTATGGATGATGCTACTCAACAACTCTTTTCTAACTAAGTTCATGACCCAAGAAAACACTATTACATTAACCTTCTCCTATTGTTCATGAAGAGAAACATCAAACTTATCCTTACTAAGCCTTCCATCGACAAATCCTAGTTTACTCTTTTTTAATAGATGTAATGCCATAAATTTGGAACGACAACAAAAAGTGCTAGAAAACTTGCCTCGAAAGTATCTGAAATTGTAATTTTTATATATCTCTAAATCTGTGCGTGATATCAAAAAGTTAACTTCATATTCTTGTTCAGGGGGTCACATTGAATGAAAATGGGTCTAACCCCGATTTAAGAGCAACCGTAGTAAAATTTGAAAATTACAAAAATGCGGTATCCAGTTAGCAGTCTGCGCCCCTGGCATGACGTGCCAAGGGCACACTCTTGATGTATTTTTTTTGTACATTTTTTCAAGTTTGGTCCAAGGCTTTTGAGTCTTGGGGCAAGTTTTTCAATGCATGAAAATACCTATACTTAGCCATATTTCACCCGCATATCATTCAAGACATTCCTCAATACTCACTTAAACACTTAGGCTCATATTTCTCACCAAAATCAAGTCCCAAAACTCTTCTGAATCTTAAGGTTCTCATTCAAGCTTCAAGTCTTCATCTCCAATCTTCTTCAAGGATTCTCCAAAAGCTAAGATATGTGAGTTTTTTTCATGGTTTTCCTTCACCCATGATGCTCAAGCTTCCTTTTATCCTAAATTGCATGATTTAAAGTTGGTTTACTCATGGATCTTAGTTATTATGAATTTTACTGCACACTATGTTTTGGTTTCATGAAATTGTAACTGTTTTAACATGTTTTGAGCTATGAATCTAATATCTCTTGTGAGATTTGATGAAGGGTTTTGATGTATATTGCTTGAGATTGTTACCAAGTATCTATTAATGATTTTATATTGAATTTTTCTAACAGGATTCCACTCTTGAATTTGCATGGTTTTACACTTGTGCTACACACACTCCAAGTGGTTTGATGAAACGTCCGGTTATGGTTTCTTGAGGAATTGAAGGTATAATGCATGTCTTATGAGTTGAATGACTATATGATGTTGAAAGGAATATAGGTATATGGTATTATATCTATAGTGTGGGGAAACTGACCAAGCCTCACTCGGGAGGTTGTAGGCCCGGATAACCGTATTGAGGGGTTTTTACCTCGATCGCCTTACTCTGGAGGTGGTAGGACTGTGCAACAATGTCGACATATTTGTACCTTGATAACCATGTTGAGGGTTTGTACCTCATCAACCATATTGGAGGGGGTGTACCTCATCAACCACGTTGGGGGGTTTGTACCTCATCAACCACGTGAAGAGTTCGTACCTCATACGCCTCTTCAAGGAGGTGGTAGTATGGGATATTCACTAATACAGTCTCTCCTTACACATGGATTATGTTCTATATAAGCATGATTTACTTCAAGCATCATTATACATGCCATATTAGTATATGTTTATTCATTGCCTATGTTATGCATTGTTTATGGTACTTATCACTTGTTGTATTGCATCCTACATACTTAGTACATTCAAACATATTAATGCATATTCTATGTTTACACGATATCACCATATAGGGGTCGGAGCCCCACTTGAGCATCTTCGTCCATGTGGCTAATACAATTTCTCTCAAGCTTATTGGTGTGTCCTCCATTTAGGTGACGTTGCTTATACTCATGCTATGTTCTAAGAATACCTTTCTTTTATGTATATGTTGACTATGAGGGTGAACCCGGTTGTTTGTCTTGGCGCCTCCTCTTATCTATATAGTACGGTTGTTGTTTGACATGTCTTGTATAATGCTATAAGCTTTGACTCTCTCTTGATTCTTATTGTTTATGATATTAAAGATATCCCTTAGCTATAGTTATCCTTATTTACGATCTTTTTATGTTATTTTATCGGTTCTACGACCAAGGATGTGTAATGATGTGCTAAGAGGCTTTCTTGGGGTCCCTTCAGGTTCCCCTTGCACTGTGTAATGACTAGGCCCTGGGCTTGGGTCGTGACAAACTTGGTATCAAAGCACTAGGTTGTTAATGGTCCTTAACATCCAACACACCGCGTCGATTAGAGTCTTGTTCATGGTTGTGTTGTGAACCACAACTCTGAGTTAGAGGCTTTGAGGCATTGAGGAAATGTTTCCTTTCTTCTTACTCCATGTTATGCTGTAAAAGTTGAAGCAAGGTTCTCCCCCTAATGATTGTACATTGCTATCCTAGATCATGCTTAACACAAGAGGAAGAAGAGTCTGCACTCCCGAGGAGCAACCGGCTCATGGAGAGCTCCGGGGTTCTCTCATTTTTCTTAGACAAGTTATGGCTAACCAAGCCAACCAAGGGGTCCAAGCCTCTCAAGCTCCTGCACCGACATCTCAGGTGAGAGACTTCATATCGCTGAATCCCCAGAATTCTATCGGTCAAAGGTGGATGAGGACCCTGAAGGGTTCATTGATAAGGTCTACATGGTTTTTGCTATTATGGGTGTTAGATCAGAAGACAAGGCAGAGTTGGCGGCTTACCAACTCAAGGGGGTAGGACAAATATTGTTTGATCAACTGAAGAAGGAGAAGAGAATCAATAATGTGGTGCTTTGGGAAGAGTTCAAGGTGATCTTTCTTAATCGGTTCTTCCCTCTTGAACTTAGGGAAGCTAAATTGTTGGAGTTTATGAACTTGAAACAAGGATCTATGAGTGTAAGAGAGTATGCCCTCAAGTTTAATCAACTCTCTAAATATGCTCCATACTTGGTGGCCGACTCAAGGTTTAGAATGAATAAATTTGTGTTGGGTGTTTCTGAATTGGTGGGTGAGGAGTATTGGTTCGCTATGTTGATTAATGAAATGGATTTGTCTCATTTAATGACCTATGCCGAACAAATGCAGGAGGATAAATTGAGGAAGAGAAGGGGTCATGAGGCCAAGAGGGCTCGTTTTGAGGAAAAGTTCCATAGTCGAAAGGGTGGCCAGTTCCATCAAGGTCAAGGGTATTCTCATGCATTTCAAAAGAGGGTTCCAATGACTTTCTAAGGACCCAAGGTGTTGGAGGTGTGGTTCCTAATGGTGGGTGTCCAAAATGTGGTAGGGTTCATAGTGGCCCATGCTTGGGGAGAGATGGTCAACAAGGTGGTGCCCCAAGACACAATCGGTTTTATGCACTCCAAGGTAGGCAAGTGGTGGAGGAGATTCTCGATGCCATCACTAGTATGTTAAATGTCTTTGATTTTGATGTGTATGTATTGACTGATCCGGGTGCCACTCTTTCTTTTATTACCCCCTTTGTGGCCAAAAAGTTTCATGTTGAGCTCAAATTATTATGTGAGTCATATGAGGTATCTACTCCGATTAGTACATCTATTGTTGCTAGGAAGGTCTATAGAAATTGTCCCATTAGAATCTTGCATAAGATATTGCCTTGTGATCTTGTTGAGTTGGATATGTTTGATGTTGATGTCATTCTTGGGATGGATTGGTTGCTTGCATACTATGCCACTATTGATTGTAGAACTTGTAGGGTCAAGTTCCAATTCTAAAATGAACCCGTTTTTGAGTGGGAGAGTCATGATGTGGTGGTCAAGGGTAGGTTCATCTCTTGCATTAAAGCCCGTAAGTTGATTTCTAAGAGGTGTCTCTACCATCTTGTGAGGGTTAGGGATGTGGAGTCTAAGATCCTTCCCATAGAGGTGGTTCCGGTTGAAAATGAGTTCATTGATGTCTTTCTAAATGACCTTCCCGGTGTTCCTCCCGAAAAGGAAATAGATTTCGGTATAGACCCTCCTTCTTGATACACAACTCATTTCTATTCCTCCTTACCGTATGGCCCCGACGGAGTTGAACGAGTCGAAGGAACAATTGAGGGACTTGTTGGAGAATAGATTTATTAGGCCTAGTCAATCACCTTGGGGTGCACCAGTGTTGTTTGTGAAAAAGAAGGATGGGTCTCTTACAATGTGTATTATCTATCGGCAACTTAATAGGGTCCCCATCACGAATAGGTATCCTCTTACAAGAATTGATGATTTGTTCGACCAATTGGAAGGGGCTAGCCACTTCTCTAAGATTGATCTTCGATCCGAATATCATCAAGTGAAGGTGAGGGAGAGTGATATTTCCAAGATGGCCTTCCGGACTAGGTATGGGCATTATGAGTTTGTTATGATGTCTTTTGGGTTGACCAATGGACCGACTATCTTTATTAATCTTATGAATAGGGTCTTCAAACACTACCTTGATTTGTTATTGTGGTCTTCGTTGATGATATTTTGATCTATTCTCATAGTGAGGAGGAGCATGTGGCTCATTTGAGAGCAGTGTTGCAAAGATTGAGGGAAGAGAAGTCGTACGCTAAATATGAGAAGTGTGAATTTTTATTGAAACAAGTTTCCTTTCTAGTCATGTGGTCTTAGGGGATGGTATTAATGTGGATCCTAAAAAGAAAGATGTGATTGAAAATTGGCCTAGACCATCGACCCGTCGAATATTTGGAGCTTCTTGGGCTTAGCGGGTACTATTAAGGGTTCATGAATGGGTTCTCTTCTATTGCTTCTCCCATGACTAAATTGACTCAAAAGAAGGCTAAGTTTATGAAGACCAATGAGTATGAGAGGAATTTCCAAAAATTGAAAGATAAGCTTGTGTCTGCTCCTATTTTATCATTACCAGAAGGGCTAGAAGGATTTGTTGTGTATTGTGATGCTTCCAGAGTTAGATTGGGTTGTGTTCTAATGCAAAATGGCAAGGTAATAGTAGATGCTTCTAGGCAACTCAAAGTGCATGAAAAGGACTATCCTACTCATTATCTTCAATTGGCCGCCATGTTTTTTGCTTTGAAAATTTGGCGTCATTATTTGTATGGGGTACATGTTGATGTGTTCACCGATCATAAGAGTCTCCAATATGTCCTCACTCAAAATGATCTTAGGTTGATACAAAGAAGATAGTTATAACTTCTTAAGGACTATGATATGAGTGTATATTATCTTCCTGGTAAGGCTAATATGGTGGTAGATGCCTTGAGTAGGGTGTCTATGGGTAGCCTAGTTCATCTTGATGGTGATGATAAAGAGGTGGCTAAAGAGGTCTATCGGTTGGCTAGATTGGGAGTTAGGTTGGAAGAGGTAGATAATTATAATGTTGTTGTTGTTGATGGTTCTAATTCTTCATTGGTTGTGGAGGTGAAATTTAAGCAAGACTTTAATCCCTCCTTGTTAAAATTGAAGGCCTTGGTTAGTGATGGGAGATTGGAGGTTTTTTCCCAAGGGGGAGATGGTACAGTTAGATACCAAGGTAGGTTGTGTATGGCTTGTGTTGATGGCTTGAGAGAGAGGATTCTTGATGAGGCTCATGGTTCTTCCTATTCTATTCACCCTGGTTTTACTAAGATGTGTAGAGATTTGAGAGAGGTGAATTGTTGGGGAGGTATGAAGAAAGACATTGCCAAATTTGTGGTTGGTTGTCATAGTTGCCAACAAGTCAAAGCAAACATCAAAGGCCGGGTGGCCTAATCCAATACATAGAGGTTCCTACTTGGAAGTGTAAAGAGACTAATATGGACTTTATAGTTGGGTTGCCCAAGACTAGAAAGGGTTTGATTTCATTTGGGTTTTGGTTGATAGGATGATGATATCGACTCATTTTCTACTAATTAAGACTACATACGGGGCTGAAGGTTATGCTATATTTTACATTCATGACTTGGTGAGGTTGCATGGGTGTCCTTTGTCCATCATATCGGATCATGTGCCCAATTTGCTTCACATTTTTAGAGGTCTTTCCAAAGGGGTCTTGGTACAAAGGATAAACTTAGTACGACCTTTCACCCTCAAACGGATGGCCAAGCCGAAAGAACTATCCAAACACTTGAGGGTATGCTTAGGGCTTGTGTGTTGGAGCTTAATGGTAGTTGGGATCATCATCTTCCATTGATTGATTTTGCCTACAACAATAGCTATCATTCTAGCATCGATATGGCTCCTTTCAAGGCTCTCTATGGTAGGCATTGTAGATCAGCGGTTGGGTGGTATGAAGTTGGAGAGGTGGCTAATGTTGGGACTAGGTCTAGTTATGGAGGCTCTTCAAAAGTTTACGATGATTAGGGAGAGGTTGAAGACGGCCCAAAGTCGCCAAAAGTCTTAACCCAATGTGAGGAGAAGAGATCTCGAATTCAAAGTTGGTGATTGGGTTTATTAAAATGGTGTCACCTATGAAGGGTGTGGTCCATTTTGGTAAGAAGGGCAAGTTAGTCCAAGATATATGGGTCCTTATAAGGTGATAAGGATGATTGGCAAAGTAGCTTATGAGTTGGAATTGCCTAGTGAGATGGATTTGGTTCATCCGGTCTTTCATATATCCATGTTGAGGAAACTTATGGGAGACCCTAATGCTATTATACCCCTTGATGTTGTGGGTGTTGTTGAAGATAAGTTGACCTATGAAGAGGTTCCGATTCAGATTTTGGATAGATAAGTGAAGAGGTTGAGGAACAAGGACGTGGCTTTGGTTAAGGTCCTTTGGAGGAATCAACAAGTTAAAAGTACTACATGGGAGGCTGAAGCGGACATGCAAAAGCGATATCCTTATATTTTCCACTACACTCAAGCCTAAGGTATTCATCTAAGTCCCCTATGTGATTTCAAGTCTAAGTTCAGCCCCCGACATTTGTATACATTCATGTTTAAATTGGCAAGTTGATGATTTTACACTATGTTGAGATTTTTGAAATGTTGTTTAAATGCATTATTACATCCTTATGTGGGCTGAAATTATCATGTTTATGTCTCTCATATACATTTTTTTGACATTCGGGGACGAATGTTGAGGGGGAAATATTGAAACGACCCCAAAAAGTGCTTGAAAATGTGCCTGAAATATGGCTTGAAAGTGCCCGAAATCATAATTTTCATATATCTTAAAATTTGTGTGTGAAATAAAAAATTCGACTTCATATTCTTGTTCAGGGGGTCAAATTGAGTGGGAAATGGGTCTAACCCCGATTTAAAAGCAACCATAGCAAAATTTGAAAATCTCAAAAATGCGATTCCAACGAGCAGTCCGCTCCCCTGGCGCGACACGCCAAGGGTGTGCTCTTATGTATTCTTTTGTGTAGATTTTCAAGTTAGGTCCAAGACTTTTAAGTCTTGGGCCTAAGTGTTCCCATGCGTGAAAATACCTATACTTAGCCATATTTCACCCTTATATCATTCAAGACATTCCCCAATACTCGCTCAAATACTTAGACTCATATTTCTCTCCAACATCAAGTCCCAAAACTTTTCCCATCAATCGCGGATGGAGCCAAAGATTCACTATTTTTTGGCTTTGGGATATGATGGAATAAAGCAAAATGACTCTTTAAACTATCTGCGCTTCTTTCAATTGTGAAGTAGCAGTTAGTCAATGCAACTTTCGACGCTCATCATGGGTCATCCGAAAATAGTGGTGCTATGTTTTTAAACATAGGGGTCAGGTTGCGTACATCCGACCCCACTTACCCCGCAATAGGCGGGAGCCTTTGAGGTATTGGGGTAATGTTGTTGTTCTATCAAGTCCCAAAACTCATCCGGATCTTTAGGTTATCATTCTAGCTTCAAGTCTCCATCTCCAATCTTCTTCAAGGATTCCCCAAAAGTTAAGGTATGTAGTTCCTTTCATGGGTTCCTTTCACCCATGATGCCCAAGCTTCCTTTTACCCTAAATTGAATGATTTAAAGTTGATTTACTCATGGGTCTTAGTTATTATGAATTCCATGGCATACTATGTTGGGATTTCATGAAATTGTGACTGTTTTAGCATGTTTTGAGCTATGAATCTAAGATCTATTGTGAGATTTGATAAAGGGTTTTGATGTACATTGCCTGAGGGTGTTACCAAGTATCTATTGATGGTTTTACACTGAATTTTCTATCATGATTCCTCTCTTGAATTTGCATGGTTTTACACTCGTGTTACAACCCGCCAAGTGTTTGATAAAATGTTTGGTTATGGTTTCTTGAGGAAGTGAAGGTCCAATGCATGTCTTACGATTTGAATGACTATATGACGATGAAAGGAATGTATGTATATGATATTATCTCCAAAGTGTGTGGAAAATGACCAAGCCTTACTCGGGAGGTTATTAGCCTAGGTAATCGTGTTGAGGGGTTTGTACATCGATCACCTCGCTCGGGAGGTGGCAGGCCCATGCAACCATATCAAGGGGTTTTTGCCTTGATAACTATATTGAGGGATTTGTACCTCATCAACAATGTTGAGGGGTTTGTATCTCATCAACCATGTTGGGGGTTTTGTAACTCATCAACCACATGAAAGGCTTTGTACCTCATGCGCCTCTCCAAGGAGGTGGTTGGCCTTGGATATTCACTAATATGGTCTCTCTTTACACATGGATTATGTTCTATATAAGCATGGTTTACTTCAAGCATCATTCATACATGTCATATTGCTACCTATGTTAGGCATTTTGTTTATGGTGCTTATCACTTGTTGCATAACATTCTACATATTTAGTATATTCAAACGTACTAATGGATACTCTATGCCTATATGATGTTACCATGTAGGAACCAGAGCCCCGTTTGAGCATCTTTCTCCATGTGGCTAATACGATTTCTCTCAAGTTTGTTGGCGAATCCTCTATTTCGGGGACGTTGCTTATGATCTCATGCTATGTTCTAAGACTACCTTTCTTTTATGTATATGTTGACTATGAGAGTGAGCCCGGTTGCTAAGAGGCTTGCTTGGGGTCCCTTCGATTTCCCATTGCATCGTGTCATAACTAGGCCTTGGCCTTGGGTTGAGACACAATCTACTCCATAGAACATAGTTTTTAGATCCAATTAGCTGAATAGAAATCAGAGAGCTACCTGGTATGTCATTAGGGTGAAGATAGAGTGGCTGATTATGGTCAATCTCACCTCTGCTGGAGTTTCTAGATGTAGACAGATTTGTTGCTATCATAGGTGCATCTTCTTCTACCATTCTTCTATCTAAACTTGCTCGATCTAGCTGATTTTAATTGAGACAAAGCTTCTCCGAGCTAAGTTCTCACAGTATATCAGGGCTCTGATACCATGTTAGCTTCCATGGTAGGAGTTCTGTATATACAGTAAAGATAAGAAGAGGAAGGAAGAAGGAGAGCTAAGGAGAAATTCTTAGAAAATGGCACTGTTTCATTGCCCCAACTTAGTTAAGTACATCCATATATATAGATACATTGACAGCTATAACTTAGCTGTCAATGTAACTAACTTGTAACTACTTAGTTAATCCACTAACTAACTTGGATTATGACCAACTAACTAGCTGAAATTGCATCAACTTGATTAACCTCTAAACAAGGCACTCCAACTAACTCATTCTTAATCATTTAAATACACCTGTCCAACAGCTAAAATGTGTGAATCACACTCCCGATGACGTGTAATATATGTCCAATCCCGTGATGTCATGTCAGTAAAAGTATTCCACCTATTTATAATTTTTTTTTGAAAAAAAAAAGTAAAAGAAAGGAACTCTTTGTGATTGGAAAAAATAAATTTATTTTTTAAAAAAATTAAATTTTATAAATTTTAATTTTTTTACTCCATCTTGGACACTCATCCCCATCAGCCCCCTTGCCCCCACCCCTAACCGATGCAAAAAAATTTAAAAATTATTTTTACAAAAAAATTATTTTTACTCCACCTCGGACCCCCATCCCCTTCCTCCAACGCCACCCCCACACCCCACCTCCATACAAAAAAAATTAACCC
>JAABOM020130316.1:0-21179 GCA_011800125.2 Solanum clarkiae
TCATGAAAAAGAATATTGACCTCCATGGGTGAAAGGACCCAATGGTTGAAACCCACACACCTAAATTTTGGGGATTCCTTGATATAAATTTTAAAGGAAACTTGAATCTTGGATTGAGTTCTTGAGATCATCCAATGTGAGCTTGAAATCGTTTGATTTGGATGCGAATTTTGATAAAGCATTAGAGAGGATTTTTTGCATTTTTGAATGATATAGAGTTGAAAATAGCTAAGTATGGGAGATTTCAAGTGTAAATGGGCATGGAGCCATGACCCTATGCCCCTAAGCCAAAATAAAAAACAAGAAAAAACCAACACTGGTCCGCGATGGGTCTGCGTCGCGGACCAAATGCGTACAACCACTATTTTCTGAAAAATTAGCAAAAATTATTTCTCGCTATAGGTCCTCTAAAATCTAGGTTATACCGATTTTCCACTCAATGTTTCCACCTAATCGAGAATATGAAGTCATATTGCTTATATCATGCATAGATTTTGAGATATACAAAAATTATAATTACGAGCATTCCGCAAGCCCATTTTTGGGGAATTTCATGTGGTCTACTTGCCAAGGTAAACCAAACATGATAATATGAGCTAGATGGATCCACAAGTATCAAAACGGTAATAATCATAATCCTATGGTAGCACATAGTTTAGATTAATGACTTTATGTAAGGACCCGTTGAGTCGAGCCCCCATCTTAAGCCTCAATCGGTGCTAAGTCAAATCCCACTGAATACTTAAAATAATCATACTTTAATCATAATATGGATAGCTTGTAAGAACATGACTTTAGCTCTTAAACTTGCTTGACCTCTAGTAGTGAGTCTAACTTGAACATGAGAGTAGATCATAATCTACATGAATCTTTTCTTTAACATGAATAGCTCACAAGAGGTAAAATCTTAAAATAGGGCTTAACTTATAACTTGTTAATATTAGGTACTTTTTATGAATTAAATACATGCTTGAAATCTCTTAATCATCATGAAGTCACTTGACTTGTTAATCATGTAATAGATCATCAATAACTTTGAGAATTCTTCACTTGACATTTTAACAAACACATAGTGGGTTCATGATACTTGTTCAAAATCATGTGAATCAAGAGTGAAATAAGATGAGTAAACTTAATGCAAATCAACCCACCAACATGTAGTAAAACCTTCATATTGGATACCTTGAAATCTATTACAAAAGCTCATGATATTTTAGAGTTTCATACATCAAAAGATGCAGTCTCAAAGGACAAAACCATCCATGGTATAATCTTGAAATATATAGTCATGCATAATCAAAAAATACCCATAGGTAATATAACTTGAAAACATGCAAGTTTCATGAAAAGGGAAGGTTGGGCTCTATGGGTTAAAGGACCCAATGGATGAAAGCCACATCCTTAATCCTTGAATTCTTTGTAGTGACCTTGAAGTAATCTTAGACCTTGAAATGAGTCCTTGAGTTCAAAAGCTGAGCTTGAGATCCTTAGATTTGAATTAGAGAATTGATAAAGTCTTAGAGGGATTTGCGAGAGGGCTTTGTGAGTTATAGAGTTGAAAAATAGCTAAGCATAGGTGATTTCACACTTAAGTGGGTATGGGGCTATGAACCCAATGCTAGGCCAAAATAGAAAAAATAAGGGAGATATTATACTAGTCTGCATCCAGTCATCGGTGCAGACAAAATGCGTAGGAGAAATTACACTACTTTGTACCCAGGCCACGTAGTGCCTGGGCGCTGATGCTCTCTGGAAATCAAAGATTAGAGAAACTTATTTTTTTCTTTGGGTCTTCTAAAATCCTGGTTATACTCATTTCCCACTCAATTTTGCTACGTAAAGTTGTGACTATTTTGCTATATTGTGAGCTATATATCTTGGATCTATTGTAAGTTTTGATGAGGGGTTTTGATGTGAATGTCTTGGGCATGTTGCTAGGTAATTAATGATGGTTTTAAAATAGATTTTCTAGCATGATTTCATCTCTAAATTGCATGGTCTTTTACCCTCCACTACACACCTCCAAAGTGTTAGATAAAATGTCTGATTATGGTTTCTTGAGGAATTGAAGGTCCTAAGCATGAGATATGATATTAATGATGTTATGATGATGAAATGAGCTTATGTATATGATTATTACCATATGAAGTGTTGCATAAGACCATATGATGAATCCTATATAAAGTGTAGAACTCTACCATACCCAATCCGGGGGGTCTAAGCGCCCGGACAACCTAGTGAAGAGTTTGTACTTCTCCACCTAGTGATGGGGCGGAATCATCACTAACCTAGATGAGGCTTAGTACTCATCATCCTAGATGGGGGTTAGTACTCATCCACCTGAGTGATAGGGCAGCATCATCACTAACCTAGATAAAGGTTAGTACTTATCCACTTAAGTGATGGGGCGGTATCGTCACTAACCTAGATGGGGGTTAGTACTCATCAACCTAGATAAGGGTTAGTACTCATCCACCTTGGTCATGGGGCGGCATTATCACTAATCTTGATGAGGGTTAGTACTCATCTACCTAAGTGATGGGGCAGCATCATCACTAACCTACAAAGGGTTGTACATATGGAAATCGAGCTCGGTCTTTTCTACACATATGTTATCCTATATAAGCATGAGTTACTTAAGCATGATCATACATGCAATATTGTTATACTATGCCTATTGCCTATTGTTATGCATTTTGATTTTGATGCCTATCTCTTGTAGCATTGCATCCTATATACTTAGTAAATTTAAACGTACTAACGCATACTCTATGCCTATATGATGTTACCATGTAGGAACCGGAGCTTCATTTGGTCATCGGCCTCCTCCACGTGGCTAGTGGAATCCATGCAAGCAGTTAGTGAGTCCTCATGTGCGAGGGAAATATCTATGTTTTTAGGCTATATATTAAAGACAATCCTTTTTTTGGTATACTTTTACTATGAGGGTGAGACTAGTTGCTTGCGTTGGCCCCTGTTAAGTCCTATGCTAGAGGTGTTGTTGGGAAAGTTAAGTATCATGCTTGAGCTTTGACTTACTTACAATATTTAAGCTATTTAAATATGAGTCTCTCCCACAGTACCAATTCCCTTTACTTATGTTTCTTATGTTGTTTTGCATTGCTTCCACAACCAAGGATGTGTAATGATATTCTACGAGGCTCTTTTGGGATTCCTTCGGGTTCCCCATTCGCCGGTCACATCTAGGTCCTAGGTTTGGGTCATGACAATAGGTTTAACATAGTTCAAAGACATGTTATACTAATAAACCCATTTGTAAAATCAACTTTAGATCATGAAAATTGAGTAAAAATATGGTTAGGGCACCATGGGTGGAAGGACCCAATGGTTGAAACCCACATACCTTAGGTCTAGCGTTGCTTGGAATTGAGATTGGAAAGAATGGAGGCCTGGAACTGATCTTGGAATCCAATCTTCTTCGTGGCTTTCCTTGAAACTGAATTGGGGCTTTATGAAGACTCTAGAGAGCATTTGGGAGTATAATTGATACGAGAATAGTGAAATTAGGTCCTTAGAAATAGGGTTTAGGTCTTTTAGGAATGTTAAGATAGCCTAGGAAGTCAAAAAGGGTCATTAGAATAATTAGCATTTATGAAAATGCCATTAGTGAACGGATGGAAAAAATAACAAAGTATGGCCACACTAGAGGTTTCACTGGTCGTTTGGCACTCCATGGGTCGTGTGGAGTGCCTGTGAAACAAGCCTTAGCCTCAAAATTGCAGTTGGAACACTTGGGAAAAAGTTAGCGTCAACGGCACTTTGACGGACCACTTCACGGGCCGTGTGGTGCTTCATGGTCTGTTTAGTGGTCCCTTACACCATATTTGAACAAACAAATGTGTCCATACCACTCCATGTCCCAGCCCCATGAGCGTCATCCCTCATACGGCCAGTCAAGGGTGCCTGTGGCACCTCCCTTAGCAAAAATCTCCCCACATGCCAACCATAACCCTCTTGCACACGCCCACGACCCTTCACACGATTAGTGGCTAGCCACATGGCCTGTGCCACTGGCCATGTCACATTCCTTAGGCAAAAAATGGCCTTTTCCAGCCCTAAGCCATCGAAACGGCCCGTCACACACCTCACTGGTCATCAAGCTGCCCATTTGACACCACTGCACAAGAGGGTCTCATGAAAACAATCAAAACTCCTTCATCCAACATCAGAATGAGGTGAAACCAAGTGCATTGTGAAGCTACATCAAAGGGCTTCTAATCCCTTAGGCTTAAAATGTCCTTTTATAGCCCTAAAATATCCAAAAGGCCCATCCAAGGAAACACTGCCTGTCAAACTGTCCGTGTGACATCACTACACAGGAGGGTCTCACGAAAACGGTCATAACTCCCTCATCCGACCTCGAAATGAGGTGAAACCAAGTTCATTAGAAAGACAAATCAAAGAAGTTTAATTGAGAATGTCATGGTCTACCTAGTTCTATGTGTTCTAAAATTTATACTCGTTTAAATTTTACTCTTGTATGAACCATCACATAAAACTCAACTCTTAGAGAAGTCTTAAACTCGTCTAGGTACTAGGAGTCTCTCATGAACCTAATGCACACCCAACTAATCAAATGAGGCTTAAAACATGGATACATAAGAGCATAGTGTGATGGGGTGTCACAACCTGAATTTGTGTGTTTAATGTACATTGTCTCATGTTGGTCTGAGCAATATTCCTTGTGTATGCTTAAGCTTATTTCATAACTCATCAACCTTGTGTATACTTATATGTTATGTGTAACTTTGACTGTATTACATTTTTATCTATGCATTACATCTTAGACACTTAGTACATTTACACGTACTAAGCATATTTCCTGTATGACTTAACCATGTAGGGACAAGTACTCCTCTATCGGGATGTGGCAAGTATTCGGTGTCCAAGACTAGCCCTACTATTTGTGGTGAATGCTAGTATTATGTATTGTACTATCTAGATTTCTTTCCATTTGATGGAGACTGTCTATTACCAGTCCCATAAACTTATGATGAAGTTGGTATGTATATGGACAAAGTAATGAATTAGTAATTTCCACTGTTTTTAATGTGGCTTCATTGTCCAAAAAATCCATAGCCCCTTTCCCTTTTTTTTTGTATTATGTTTCTTCTTATTACCTATGAATGCTTGAAATGCTTAGATGGCTTGGGTGAGGTGCCTCCGGGTATCTCGTTCGTCGTGTGATGACTAGGACCTAATGTTGTGTTGTTACAAACTTGGTATCAGAGAATGAGGTTTTAAAATATTCCTCAGATGTCCACACGTACCCTGTACCATAAAGTCTCATTCAAGGTTGTGAAGCGCGCCACTATCTTCAATGAGAGGCTACGAGACATTTTAGGAAATTCTTCCCTTCTTTCTTCCATTCTTGTGCCTTAGAGTTGAGTAAGGTTTTTGACTAACTAACGATGGGATTTTGATTATTTGTAGATTATACAGCCCCAAAAAGCTCGCCACCAAACAAGGCACTCCAGACTAACAAGTCCTTCCACTCCAATGAGATGAGGGAGTGTCTCATACAGAGTTCAGGGCCACTTTCATAGCATTAGCCCAAGCGTTGGCTAACCAAGCCATTAGGGATATATAGCTATACCTCCCCAAGTGCCTACCCAACCTCCAGAGTCTACGACTTCATACGGATGAACCCGCTAGTATTTCTTGGGTCAAAGGTGGATGAGGACCTGATAGAGTTTATAGAAGAGGCCTACTAGGTGGAGGTCATGATGGGTGTGCCATCAGAGGACAAAGTCAAGTTGGTGGCTTACCAGCTTAAAAGAGTTGCCAAGATTTTGTATAAGCAGTGGGCCAATCAGAGAGGTCAAGTAGTGGTTCTCATTGGTTAGGAGGAATTTAAGTGTGCCTTCCTAGAGAATTTCTTCCGTGTTGAGCTGAGAGAGGCGAAGGTCCAAGAATTCATCAACTCGAAGAAAAGGAGCATGAGTGTGAGGAATATGCCCTCAAATTCACCAAATTGTCTAAATATTCTCCATTCATGGTCACGGATCTGAGGGCTCGCATGAGAAAATTCTTTTCATGTATCTTCATGTTAGTCTCCAAGGAATAAAAGATGGTGATGCTAGTCAAGAAGATGGATATTTCTCGCCTAATGACATATGTCGAACAAATTGAAGAGGACCAGCTCCGAGAAAGGGCAAGGGAGTCTAAGTCGGCTCGTGTGGATGGTGGGAACTACTCACACCAAATAATTGGTGGCTACAAATTTCAAGGTGGCCCAAGGCAGGGATCCACCAATACTCTTCCTCCTCAGAAGAACAAGGGGGTTGCCCCAATGCCCCGAAGTCCTAATTGCCCCATGTGTAGAAGACCCCATGAAGAGGAGTGCTTAGTCGAGTCTAATTCCTTCTTTACTTGTGGAAATCCCTACTACCATGCCAAGGAAAATAGGAGTGATGGCATAAGATCCCAAGGAAAGAGAGGTTAAGCTTATAGTTCCCCAAGAGCCAATCAGTTCTATGCCTTTCATGGTCGTCAGGAGGTCGAGGAAGCCCCATATGTGGTCACCGGTATGTTACGAGTTTATGATTCTGATGTATATGCACTTTTAGATCAAGGGGAAACTTCTCTTTTGTAGCACCATTATTTGATATAAGTTTTATCGATGTTCCGAAGTCCTCCATAAGCCTTATGAGGTGAATTACCCTATGGGTGAGTCTATCGTAGCCCAAAGAGTCTATAGGGGTTGTCCTGCGTCTATTAAGCATAAAGTAATCCCATGTGATTTAGTTAAGCTCTGCATGATAGACTTTCATGTAATTTTGGGGATTGATTGGTTGCATGCTTCCTCTTATCACAAAATCTAATATAGAAAAAAGAAAAATAAAAACTAGAGACTAAATCTTATATATTAATAACTCTTTGACCTTTTGTTCCTTAATATTTTTGGTCTATTTATTATGTATCTGTCTTTGAGTTTGAGGTACAGCTGCAATATTTTCGGGGATGGTAGAACACGCTGGGTCAAATTCCAATGAGCTAATGAGCCAGTTCTTGAATGGGAGGGTAGAAACTCTTTATGTAAAGGTCAATTCATTTCTTTTGTTAAGGCTTATAAGATGATTTCCAAGGGGTGTATCTACCACTTGGTGATGGTCAGAGATGTCTCTTCCAAAGTTCCTTCTATTAAGTCGGTCCCTATTGTAAATGAATTCCCTAATGTCTTCTCGTATGAATCACAGGGTGTCCCTTCCGAAAGGGAGATAGAATGTATAGATCTTTTTCTCGATTCCCATCCTATCTCAATCCCTCCTTATAGAATGACTCTTGGTAAATCGAAGGAGTTAAAGAAGAAAATGAGAGATATATTGAAGAAGGGTTTCATTAGACCTAGTCAGTCTTCATGGGGTGCCCGTTGTTTTTTGTGAGAAAGAAGGATGGGTCACTCCACATATGCATTAATTACCGACAACTTAATAAGGTCACCATCAAGAATAAGTATCCTCTCTTGAGGATATATGATTTGTTTGATCAACTAGAAAGGTCCACTCATTTCCCTAAGATTGACTTGAGATCTGATTATAACAATTGAGGGTGAGACAAAATGACATCCATAAGATATATTATAAGACTAGTTAGGGTTATTTCAAATTTGTAGTGATGTCCTTTGGCCTCACTAATGCAATGGCGATATTTATAGACCTCATGAACAGGTTGTTTAAGCCTTAACTCGACATGTTCGTTGTGTTTATTGATGACATTCTTATCTATCCACGAGGTTAGTGGGAGAACATGGAGCACTTGAGGGTAGTATTGCAGACCTTGAGGGAACAAAAGCTCTGTCCAAAGTTTGACAAGTGTGAGACTTCCTCGGGCATGTGATATCTACAGAGGGCATCAAAGTTGACCCTTAAAAGATAGAAGTGGTAAGAACCTGGCCAAGGCCATTGACTCCCACTGACATCATAAGGAGTTTCTTGGGTCTAGTCTGTTACTATAGATAGTTTGTGTAAGACTTCTCTGCAATTTCGTCTCCACTCACAAGGCTGAGTCAAAAAAATGCTGAGTTTCTGTGGATGGATGAATGTAAGAGGTGTTTCCAGACCTCGAAGGATCAGGTGACTTCAATCCCCATATTGACATTGCCAAAAAGGAGTGATTGTTTTGTCGTGTATTGTGATGCACCCAGGATTGGGTTGGGTTGCATGCTAATGAAAAATCGTAAAGTGATTTCCTATGCTTAATGACATTTGTAAGTGTATGAGATGAATTACCGGACTCATGACTTTAAACTCGCGGCGGTGATGTTTTCCTTAACGATTTGGCGACACTATTTGTATGGAGTCCATATAGATGCTTTCATTAACCCCAAGAGTCTCAAACATGTGTTCACTAGAAGTATCTCAACTTGACGTAATGGAGGTGGTTAGAGATACTCAAGGATTATGATATCAGTGTGAAGTGACACCCTAGAAAAGCCAATGTCACGACCCAAACTACGGCCTAAATGTGACATGGTGAATAGGGAACCCAAATGAACCCCAAAGAAGCCTCTTAGGATATCATACACACATCCTTGGTCACATAAGAAAGTATAAACAACAAGAGAAAACATAAACAAGGAAAATTGGGACTAAGGGAGAGAGTTTAGTACTTGAATAACATAGATGAGTCAAAACTCAAGCATAATACATAACTTGTCCAACAACACCTTTAGATATAGAACTTAGCGGGGGCCAAAACAAAAAACCGATCTCACCCTCATAATCATAAGTTTCTAACATAACAAGAGTCAATACACAGCATAAATCCAAAAAATTATGTCGTCGAAATTGAGAACTCACCAACTTGCATGAATAGATATTACTAGCCATGCGGAGGAGGAGGATGATCAAGTAGAGCTCTGGTTCCTACATGATAACATCATCTAGGCATACAGTATGTGTTAGTACATTTCAATATACTAAGTGTGTAGGATACAATGCAACAAAGCATAGGTAACATAGTCAAAATGCATAATGATAAGCAACAGAGAGCATAATGGCAATATAGCATGTATGATCAGTGCTTAAGTAAATCATGCTTTGCAAATTATTCAATTTGTATAGATCATAATACATAAGTATGGGAATAAACCTCAATCGACATAGAATGAGACTAAGTGAGCTACAACTTGGAAATGTGATGATACTGGTAAATACATGGTCTATTTACCAAGGTAAACAATACCTCAACATACGGGAGCCCATCCCATTTCGGAGAAGTAACCTTCCTTATGGGAGCGCATCCCATTTCAGAAAGGATTTCATGAGTAATTTCACCTTATAGTAGCCTGTCCTATTTTGGGAAGAACTTCAACAGAAAGTGCACTAAGTGGATCCACTGGTATTGCAAGGGTATAACATAGTCCTATGGTGGCACATAGTCCAACGAAAGAGAGCAAACCCTCTATCCATCGGTACTAAGCCTAATCCCACTACATAAATGGAATAATCATAACTTTAATAACTAAAGAGAAACATAAAATCATGATGCGAGTAGCTCTTAAACATCCTTGACCTCTAATGGTGAGCCCAACTTCAAAACATAAGAATAGATCATCATCAAACATTACCTTGAATTAACATCAAAAGGCTCATAAGAGGTATAATCTTTGAAAAAATGCTTAGCTTCATACTTGCATAATCATAGATAATTTCATGAATTCATAACATACTTGATAGCCCATATTTATCATGAAGTCAAGTGACTTGTAAAACATGTACATATCTTGAGAATTCCTTAACTTGGCATTTCATCAAACATTTGGTGGGCACATGAGGACACGTTCAAATCATGCAAAATGTAAGAGTATAGATCATAAAATAGTGAAATCAATGCGTCTTAAAATAATGTAAACCAACCCACCAACATCATGGTAAAACCCCATCATGGGTAACTTGTAAATCATATCAAAATTTCACAATAGTTCATAGATTTCATAGCTTGAATCACATATAGTCCCAACAGACAAAGACCACTTCATAGTATAAGCTTAAAATAGATATTTATGCATAAGTAACAATATTTGATGAAATTTCAACATATTTCATGCTCATATTTCATAATGATAGATACCCATAAGAAATACAACTTGAAATCGTGCAATTTTCATAAAAGGAAGATGGGCTTCATGGGTGAAAGGAACCCATAAATGAAACCCACATACCTTAGACCTTGAATTTCTTGAAATAGAGTTTTGGAGGACATGAAGCTTGGAACAGGGTCTTGAAATCCACAACTTGTTCTTGAGTTTCCTTGAATTCTTATTAGGGTATGGTAGACGCTCTTGGGAGAATTTTAGAGTGTATTCCAATTGGGAGGAGTGAAATTGATCTTTAGGAGTAGGGTTTAGGTCTTTAGGAAGTGTTAAGATATCATAGAAGTCCCTATAAGATCAACATAAATAACTAAATTTATGAAATTCCATTATTGAAATGGAATTTGGCAAAAACCCATATATACCCCTGCACAAAGGAGTTCTACGAAAATGGGCATAACTTATACATTGTAACTCTGTATAAGGTGAAATCAAGTGTATTGGAAAGCTAATTTAAAAAACTTCGTGTGCCACTCAGTTCTTTGTTTGTGAAGAGATATACCCCTTTAAAGTTGACTGTTGTACCAGTACTTGTGCAAAAATTAGCCAACGAAAATTCCTTTGAACTTGGTTTAATGTAGGGGACATACGATGGCCTTTAATGATATCAATAAGCTTGACTTAGATTTTAATGATAGCTTGAAGCTTGAATGAATTTCTTGAGATCCAGAATGAGTTTGGGGCACTTGAATTTGGGTGAAATATTTGGCTAAGTGTTAGAGAGTGTTTTGGGAATTTCTTGAATGACATGGGATTGAAAATGACTATGTATAGGTTTTTTTCCGCATAGGGAGACTTAGGCTGAAGACCTAAAGTCCTTCGACCGGGACAAGAAAACTGGCCAAAATTTACACCTCTCCATCCTCCTAGCGCGTTGCACCATGGGCGCGCTTGGTCACTGGAATTCGCAAACTTTGAAATTTCAAATTTTGCTATGATTGCTCTAAAATCAGGTTTAGACCCATTTCCCACTCAATTTTGCCCCTTGAAAAAGAATATCAAGTTGAATTTTATATATCATGCATGGATTTTGAGATATATGGAAATTACAATTATGGGTATTTTCGAGGCACATTTTCGGGCACTTTTTGTGGTCATTTCAATCGATGTGGTAGCTGACGCATTTAGTAGTATTTCTAGGGGTTTTGTGTCCCATATAGAAGATAGTGGAAAAATGGAGTTCGCTAGAGATGTTCATAGGTTGACAAGTCTAGGAGTGAGATTTAATGAGTCCCGAAATAGTGGCTTAATGGTTCTTCATGGGTCAGAATTTTCTTTGATTGATGAAGTTAAGGACAAGCAAAATCTTGATTCCACTCAGGTTGAGTTGAAAACTTTGGTGAAGGATGGAAAGGTAGAGGTCTTCTCACAAGGGAGAGATGGTGCACTGCAGTATCAAGGGAGGTTATGTGTACCCAATGATGGCAAGTTGAAAAGGTTGATCATGCAAGAAGCCCATAACTCCTCATATTACATTCATCTTGGCACTACCAAAATGTATTGATACTTGAGGGAGATTTATTGGTGGAATAGGATGAAGAAGGACATTGCACAATTTTTGTCTGAATGCGCCAATTGTCAGCAAGTAAAAGTTCAACACGAAAGGTCAGGTGGCCTAGCTCAAGATATTAATATTCCTACTTAGAAGTGGGAAGAGATCAACATGGACTTTCTAGATGGGTTGGCAAGAACCAAAAAGTTCTTCGACTCCATACGGGTGATAGTTCATCGCATGACTAAGTCACCTCATTTTTTACTGATCAAAAGCACATCCAGTGCTTAGGACTATGCCCACTTGTATATTCGAGAGTTGGAAAGGTTGCATGGGTTTCGATTTTACATCATCTAGAATTATGGAGTTAACCTCTCATTTTTGGAGGTCCTTCCAAAGAGAACCTGACACTAAAGTGAAGTTGAGCACAACTTTTCATTCTCAAACCGATGGGCAAGTCGAAAGGACTATTCAAACCTTGGAATATACGTTATGGTCTTGCATATTGGAATTCAAGGGAAGATGGGATAAACATTTTTCACTTATTGAAGTTTGCCTACAACAATAGCTCCCATGCAAGTATTCTAATAACACCGCTCAAAGCGTTGTATAGTAGATAGTGTGGATCATACATTGGGTGGTTCAAGGTTATTGAGATGGCACTAATAGGATTGGACTTGGTGGTGAATGCTATGGAGAAATTAAAATCATAAGGGAAAAATTGCAAATAGCCCAAAGCCCACAATTGTCCTACTCGGATGTAAGGAGAAGGGAGCTTGACTTCCAAGTTGGTGATTGGGTCTACTTGAAAGGGAAATTGAGTCCTAGATATGTGGGATCTTATAAGGTAGTGAGGAGAGTGGGGAAAGTAGCATATGAGTTGGTCTACCCAATGAGTTGCAGCTGATTCATCCGGTCTTTCATGTATCGATGTTGAGGAAATTCATAGGTGACCCAAGTTCTATAGTTCCTTTATATGATGTGAACATTGAAGAAGATTTGAGTTACGAAAAAGTAATAGTTGAAATACTAGAGCAACAAGTGAAAAAGCTAAGGAACAAGGAATTTGTATCTGTCAGGGTACTTTAGAGGAACCAACAAATTGAGGGCGCTACATCAGAAGCAGAAGCGGATACGATAAAGCACTACCCACAACTATTCCACTCTACTCAATCCTAAGGTACTATGAAATTCTTACAAAAAATCCCAAAACTCCATGCATTTAGGGTTGTTAAGATGTATGCATTGATTTTGTTGTTTATGAATTGTTTTGTGGCATATTTCAAAAGTGTGAAGTCCGAAATTTTTGAGAAATGATTTTGAATTGCATTTTTGCATGCATACTAGATTATTAATTGCTAGTTACTCTGTAAAACTTGCCTTAAAAACATTCAGAGATGATTGTTCCCAAGGGGTAATATTGTAATGACCCCCAGTTTAGGAGCCTGTGCAGAAAAGTTGGTCCGAAAAATGACTAAGAACCTGGTTCACGAGAGAGTCTATGGGTCGTGGGATGTTCTGCAGCTCATAGATAGGTTTGTAAGTTGAATTCCTAGCATGAAGATTTTAGGAAGGTAATCTATGTTATGACATTAGCAACAGAATAGGGTATTGCCCGCATAGGATTTCATGGACCAAGGTGAAAGTTTTGCTATGTGTGGAAGGACTCTATGCGTCTAACCATGGCTCGTAGAAAATAGCACAACTCGTCTTGTTTGTCATGATTTCCAATTTAGCAAAAGCCATATTTTAGGATTCTCAGGTAAGCTATCAGACGAAATAGTTTACAGCCAATAAGTCAATCCAGACTCATAGTCAAGGACTCATAGATAGCTTTTGACAGCTTTCAATGAGGGTCATCTTGGTAATTCCTATCAAATTTATTTCAAAACCATGTAATTTTGGGGATGGGAAAGGGACAAATATTAGCCTAAAAGCCCTAATTACTTTTGTTCCACACCCTTAAAAATCTTAGGCAAAGGAGCACCTTATGGATAGGCAAGAACAAGATTAGGATTTCCCAAGATCCTTCCTCAAGACTTCAATTTGATTCTCTCTAGTTTCTTATGTATGTGACTTGACTTATGGGTATCCTTTCACCCATAATGTTCCCTATTATGCATTTTGCCTTTTTTTTAAGTTCCTAAAGTTTAGTGCATGCTTATGATGATTCTATGTGTTCCTATGCTACTATATGATATTTGTAACGCACAGTGACTATTTTGTTAAGTAAATGTACATACATTTCAAAGTGTGAAGTTGATTCTAAGATAGTTTTTGATATTGTTAAGGCTGGGTGATTCGATGTTCCTTTTTACGGAAATTTCTTAAGATTATGTGATTTGTAATTGTTTCATGCATTAAATAAGCCTGCCTTATCTTTTAATGAATATTTGTATGAATTATGACTATGAAATGGGAATCTATAAAGAGCTTCAAAGTTAAAGTTTACCAAAGATATATGTATAATGATTATTGCCCTAAAAGATGTTTAAGAAAGACTTTTAAGTTTGAGCTACTCGTATGATTGCTACTTACGATTCTAAGAGTAAGTTTTTCTTTTAAAGAGGATTTATGTGAGATGACTTTAGCACCGATAGGAGTAGAGATTGGGACTCATCCCATTAGTTGAGGCATGATCCCTCGTAGCCAAATCTCGACGCCCCTAACTATGTGCCACATAGGAGCCTTATAGGCTAGGCTAGTAGATCCATGCAGGCCCAAAAGTTAAGAAAGATGAAACTGCAAAGTTACTAATGCTCAGGTATCTCAGTTGTTAGGTGATGACCGGGTCTCTAGGTCGGGTACAATAGAGTCTTGTCTTCTACGCATGAGAGCTCACCAACAATCTCTAAAATGATGGCCAACTCTAGCAACAAATATTCGAGATAGTCTCATCGGCACTCATTCCTAAATGGTTAGATCATGTAGGAAAAGAGTATGCATTACTAGCTGGAATATAATAACTATATAGGTACATCATGCATCAAAGAAACATCTTAATCATAATAACAATATGTATAATCATAGTAAAATAATAAGGACAAGATATGTATGATCAATGCATGTTTAAAAATCATGAATGGAAGCATTTAAAACATTTCAAAAACTGACATACATATCTATTTGGGAATAGGATCATAACCAATAATAAGACCATATTGACTATTAAATGGAATCCCAATGTTGTCTCTACATCGGAGAAAGAGTAGCCTACTTGCCAAGGTAGACCATACCTCACTCTATAGGTTCTACCCTATCATGCTGAGTAACATGCATACGTGTGGATCCACTAACATAATACCGTATAGGCACATAACACTATGGTAGCACATAGTTATGAATCTTAAGGATTTATATAATGACTCTTAGGATAGTTCCCACAGTTGATCTCATTAGCTACTAAGTTCAAATCCCACGAAATACATAATCATGCAATATACATATATAGCATCATATTTCATAGTTCATCTAAATCATACCTTCATAACTTTCAAATGAAATACTTCATGTCACAAGAATAAGCCATCTACATGCTTTAATAGAGTGTGGGTATACTCTCGATCTTATCATCATATCATAAACATTTAGAGTCTTGGGTCACCCTCGTCATCATCATAACATATATTTACGCTTAGAATCATATTCATAAAAATCATAGCTTTGTCATAGGAAATTGGGTCATAATATAGATTCATGAACAACTGAAGTTAAGATCATAAAATTTGATGAAAATTATGTCGAATCAATTCAATTGAAAACAATTTGGATCATTAGTAAAGGAACCAATCAATTCAAAAAGTCTTAATCAGCACATACTTTAAACTACTCAAAATCAATTAAAAATCATAAAATTTAAATAATTCATTATAGTTCATGAATAATTAAGTAAATTAATCATGTAATAATCATAATCTAAGTTTTCAAATCAACTCATGAAAATTCTTAAAATAATCATACTTTAACTTGAAGAAAAGTGAGTAGAATTTGGCTCCATGGATAAAATTAATCCATTAATAAAGCCCTATATTTAAATGAGAAACCTTGGAATTGAGGTGAAAAGACCTTCAAAACTCATGACCAAGCTTGAATCCCTAAGCTTTAATGGAGTCCATGCTAGAGAGAAAAAACATAGAATTTTGGGGGTGGATTTGATATAAATAAGTTAGAATGTGATTATGAATAAGATTTAATGAATTTAAGATGGTTAATTTGGTTGCATGGAACAAAATGGCGTAGTTTAGGAGTCTAACAAATAAAATATGAGTAAAAGACCCTTCATTAACTTTCTATCAGACTCATCCGCGAAGGGCATCTACGAGTCATAGAATGAACTACACTTCATACAACCTGTGTTTTGTCCTGATGAAAATTGATTTCTAAAAATAGTCTTTGAACCTCCATATAAAAGACCTCTTTTATTACCTGTTGTTCCTTTTATAGGTCATGCTTAACCCTCGTAAAAGGGCCTCCAGACTTGTAAAATATTTCATCTCGTTATTCCATACCATAACTTATTTTATAGGTTGTACAATGAATTACGGTTCATATTCACCATTCTTACTATATATGGCCTGAAATTTGGCTATTAGAATTGCGCCATTGGACTACAGGCACATAGTGCAGTCTGTAACTACAGTTATGGACCATAGACGTTATTTATACAAACTTTCTAGACTTACAAAGTTTTTCATCGATCAGGGTGTAAGGACCAAAATCTGTGAGACTTTATTTATTCTAAAATCAAGTTTCCAGAGGTGTATTGTCACAACCCAAGCCGAGCCTAGATGTGACACTGCGAAAGGGAACCCGAAGGAACCCTAACAAGCCTCTTAGCATATCAATCACACATCCTTGGTTGGCGTCCCATCCCTATTATGTACAAAGTATTTTGACATTCACACATCATGGATTTCATAGTATATTGATATATTATTCATTCTTTTATACTTCTTTTTATATATATGCGCCTGTCATCTAACATTGAATGCAGGTTTAATGAGTTCATATGCATTATATGCCTGCATATTTAGTACATTCAAACATACAAACTCATACTATAATGCCCGTATACTTGGTACATTCAAACATACAAACTCATACTCTTTGCCTACATAATCTAACCATGTAGGGACTGGAGACTATTTTCATCCACCTCTTGACGGTTAGGTTTGATTGTGAAGAATTGCTTGTGGTGTGTCCTATCATTCAAGGACAAGAAACCTACTATCTACCTACTATGCTACTTTCCCTTATGTCTTTACTTTGAGGGTGAGCCCGGGATATGTCTTTGTCCCCTTCCTATTGTATGACTTAGAGGCATTATTGGATAACATGTAAACATTACGCACGAATTTGTGTTATGGTATGCTATTTGTTTATGGAGATTATGATTATTGTTATGTATTGAATATTGATGAGATGATGATACGTTCATGATGAGATATGGAATGTGGAATGTCTTAAGTTGTTTCTATCCCTATAGAGTTAGTCATACTAACCTGCCCTTTAGTTCTTATGCATTATGTGCTATGTCAATCCATGAAAATCCCTATCCTTATGAAATCCCCATAGCATGAGTCATACTTTCTCATCCCTTAGTACTGTGCGCTTAATATCATATTGTGCACCTTCGAACGGATAATGTGTATGTGGAAGCTATGAGGCTTATTTGGGGACTCTCAGGTACCCATCCACCATCTCAGTCTTATTCCCTAGGCTCGGGTCATGGCATTCTTGGTATAAGCGCAATCGGTTTATAAAAGATCCTCGGAGTCCAACATGCCCCATCAATTAGATTCATGTTCATGGGTGTGAAGTGCAGCATACCCACGAGTGGGAGGATATGATGGCGTTTTAGGAATTTTTTTACTTCTTTATGTCTTATGTCATGCTTTGGACCACGTCTTATAACTTCCTTACTTTGATGATATCCTTGATCCTTATGGAAGATTCCTCCACGAAAAGCCCCTCTAACAAGCAAAGCCTCGATTAATGAGGACTAAGTCCCTCAAGAGCCTATAGGATATTCGATTACTCAAGATGAATTCTAGACTGCCTTTGGCATGCTTGCCCAAGTGCTGACCAATGAGGCTAGGTAGGACAATCCTCTTCCCCATGCTCCCACTCTGGCTGTAAGAGTGAGAGATTTCATCCGGATGAATGATGTGTTGTCAAAATATAGCTTTTTTCATGCTTAAAACATGGAATTTTGTGTGTTCTCAATGCGATATTTGTGGGTTTTATGTGTTTTGTGTTTACATTTACAGGAAGACGGGTTGGCCATAACTTGGGCAAAATTGCAGAAAATTACTGGTTTTTGAGGATTTAGGAGACCCTCTACGAATCATTAAGCATTCTATGAGTTGTAGATGTAGAGTCGTGGCAAATTCCAGCGAAGGTCAAATTTTGAAGATTAGTTCGATGAGACCACTATACGAGTCATAAAGCATTTTGTGAGTTGTAGAGATAAGATTCACAAAGATTTTCAGTTAAGGACAAGGTGATGTAGTTGAATTCTACGTGAGAGTAATAAGAGTTTAAATCAGTCTATGATTCACAAAGTGAAGTCGCAGAAGAGCAATCAAAAATCCCAGAAGCTGAATACGAGACCCCGATTATGACTCATAAATCATATTACGAGTCATAGAAACCTTTCGTGGAGTCTGTGGACTAGTTTTAACTTAACTATAATTACTATAAATAGTACTATTACGTTATTGTACAAGGGAGGACATGATTATTCAGTACTTTTAGGGTTTGTACTTTGAGAACTCAATTGTTGGAAGAGAAGATATTGAGAACACACTTGTGGGTAATTTGATCTTGAAGCTTGTGATTCTCATTCTTCTTGGATTTTCTTGATCTTAATTCAATTGGATAAGTGTTTAGTTATATTTTCTCAATTCGTAATTTCTTTATCCACCCATAGTATGAGTAGCTAAATTCACAACTATCGTTGTGGGAACCATGAAGAACTAACTTAGTATATACGGGTAATTTGTAACACTTATAGTGGGTATATTCATGTATTAATCATTTCTCTTCATTTTGCATGTTTTCTAATGGTGGCCAACATTAGAACCTGCCTAGTATTACTGACTGGACCAAGGTAGTAATGAATAGGACAAAAGATTGATTAACAGGATTCGATGATGTGTTCTCTTCTAATCAGCCGAACTGGGCCAAGCGGAGGTTGACTGGGACTTATAGGTAATGGTTAGTATTGCACACCATCGAGAAGGACCAAGTCACATAGTGAAACTTTGTCTCTCACCTTTGACCAAAGGGTTTGGTGAACTTCAATTGTCATCCTGCATGTTATGCACTAGACAAGAATTAGGTTATCCAGTGATACTAAGTTGGAGAATCATGGGGAACACGATATCATAGTTGCTCTCTATTATTGATTATCTCTCATGGTAATTTATTTAGATTACTTTCTTATTGATTATTGCAAACGCCCCTATAGGGAATTGAGTTTGTTAATTACTTGAATTGATTATTGGTGAATTTCTCTTGAGTCTACATATTTCCTTGGTTTCAACCCTAACCTTGGTTAGGTTTTATATATTGACAATGACAGCTTTATCCTCTTAAAGAGAAGTGTAACTAGGGTAACAAGAAAGATTTTTGTGCCGTTACCTGGGAATGCAACTAGACTTAGTTGAATTTACTAGTAATTGTAATCTGAGTGTTAATCCTTAGTTCCCTTTATTTTACTTTTGTTTTTGTTTTTGTTTCTTTGCAGAGTATATGAGTAAGTATATGCCTAACACTAGGAGTCAAAGCAATCCCTTAACTCTACTTGATACAGAGATCCAATGAATTGTAAGAAGAATGGCCCAAGAAAATGTCAATAACGCGGCCAATGGACCTTGAATTAGGGTAATAATGATGATGATAGAAATTAGAATCCACCTCCTTTGGAGGATATTCCACAACCTCGGGGGTTCAATGCCAATGCTTACTAATTAAACAAATACAGGTTGAACCCTATGGTTTTAGATGTGACCGAAGCTATCGTGTTGCCACCACTACCGGTAGACACAAAGTTAACAGTCTATGGTGGGTTGCTTCAGATGTTGCAGAACCATGGGCTATTTGTGGGCTTACTATTAGGGGATCCAAATATCCACTTGCACAATGTGGCATTTGTTTGTAAGAGTGTGATGACGACACTGAATCTGTCTATGGATGTTGTGGGACTTCGTGTTTTCCCATTATATCTCACAGACAATATTGCATTATATCTATCTAAGCTTCCACAAGGCTCGATCACCAAGTGGTAGAATTGGAAAGGGCAGATGCTCAAGATGAGACATTAAAGGAGATCAAGTCCGACATTATCAAGATAAACTTTAGAGAGGAGCAACAGTCTATGGAAATTCAACAGATCAATATTTAGTTTGGACTTGTGTCAACACAACTGGATCAGATTCAAAGAAACATGATGACAAGCACCAAGAAGTATACAAAGTCAGGTGATAAGGATGCGTCGTAGCTTGAGGAAGTCTGATTACTCAAGCTAACTAAGTCATGCTGTGATGATAAATCAAGAGCTACTTGGAGGAAGCCAAGGTTTTTGATGTTATAACATAGTTACAGGTTAATTTTTTGTTTTTGGATTCATAGATAGTTGTTTTTGTTTGTTTTGATTGCAATTTTAACATTGGGTTGGTTGCATATTGGGGAATCGTGTATTTTATGAAGAGTATACAGGTACAGGACTTAGTCAGCAAATTTGGCTGAGAAAAGCATTAGGTCAAGTTTCTACAACTAGGTCTATGAGTCATACAGCAGTCTGCGACTCGTACCCCATCACGTAGAAAGTTCCAGGAAGCAGGAAAATTGTGCACTCCAATCCATGCGTCAACTTTATGATTTGTAGATTAAACTACAAGTTATGAATGGAGTTCATGGACCTCAGGTAAGTTTCTAAAATTTTTCTTAGTGTGAAGGGTTCTACAAAGCCATGACTTACGAGTCCGACATAGACCCACAGTGTAAAAGAGGTAAGAGTAGATCCATCTACGACTTATAATCAGGGTTTCATAGACCCAGAGCCAGTAATTTTTTCAGTTGACTCAGTTTAATATAAAAAGGAGGGTTCAATTTATTTTGACCCCTATTTTACCTAATTGACCAATCAACCTATTCCTTCCCCCTTCCTCATTTTTTCGATCACCGCCAATCACTTTTCCGACAAGGATTTCGGCCAACCTAGGGTTTGTGATTATTCACCTTCTCTCCCTTATTCAAGCTCATCTCTATGTTTTTTTGGTAAGTTTTTGCTATATTAGACCTTTAATTTGCCTTCATTTTAATTGATTGATTTGATGATTATGATGGGTATGGTATTTGAACATGACATCTTTGTTGAATTTGAATTTGGTTATGTGAAATAGAGTTGCCCTTGATTGAATTGATTATTTGAATCCGGAATTGGGTGTTTTGACTTTATTGATTGTAAATTGCTATGGCTATTGAATCTTCAACAATGTTTGATTGAATGATATTTCATGATTTATGATTATGAGTTGGTGGCTATTGACATGGGCATATGATTTT
>JAABOM020130327.1:0-21178 GCA_011800125.2 Solanum clarkiae
AATCACATAAGAAAACAATACATGGGCAGCAAGCGGGTGTTTATAAACCCGGGCGCATTCTTTTAACCTTTCCACCCTTAATCGTATTTTCTAATACACATTAGCATGTACACATCATGTACAACCTATTTTAAGTCTATAACAGCCTTACAACAGCCCACGAAGCACAACATATCACAATTCCACACAATCTAAAAACGAACAGCATAACGTTACCTTTCCTCGCTATCTTTTGACCTTAACAATTCCGAATCGGTTCCAACCTTAACCTAATTGTTCCAGCAACATTTAAACATACAACTAGCTATGAACCAGTTTCAGAATAGCCACAAATCAGTTATTAAGGACGTGAAGCAACAGTTTGCTCTCTAACAGTCCACAAGTTCGTACGAAGCACATAATTGCGATATCATATAATGACTCGCTTTTGTGGACTATAAAAGTAATTAATCAGCCTTGTTACACTATTATAAAACCAATATTTGTTGGATAATTAAGCATTAATACATAATAAAGCCATCTAACAAGAGAAAAACCTCTTAATTAACAAGAAAAGTACACAAGAATCCTCAGTATACAATCTGTCTAGAAATTCCAGCATCAACATACTAACATATACTTCTTGTTTTTCATGAGAAAACTATATTAAACACATGTGTAAAATTACTTACCACTTACTTCAAGGTGTAAGGCTTCTCAATGAACCCTACGAGAGTTATTTAGATGCTTTGCAAGGTAAATAAAGAAGAACAATAAATTTGGGAGAAAGCAGAAATTTTCCAAGTTAAAAGTGAGTGGATATTTGCTGCTTATGACCCCTCTTTATACTACTACTTTGGCCGACATTCTCTTGGTATTTTGACCATCTTACACCACACATTAATAAGCTACTTTTCCAGCAGTTTGACCATTAAACTTGGGCTAAAATGGGTCTCCAAGTTGATGGACTTGGGCTCCCCATTTTGCCAACTTTTCTTACTTGGTTTAGGGCCCAAAGTATCCAAGAGTTTATGATGTCTTTGGGACTTTCTTACTATCATCCTTGGGCTGTAAATATATTCCATATGTGAGGTTAAATCATGGCCCAAAGTTACACCCTTAACACAAATTTTATTCATACTCGGACTTGGACAATTTCGACGTCGGGTCTCGTCTCCGTTTAGTTAGCAATTTAAGCTAAGCAAGTAGCTAACTCACCTATTTGCTTCCTAAGTCCTACAAGCAGCTCAATTCTCTCACTTCATTTTAAGGCCGTAATCTCCTCACTTCGACAAAAAATATGTATACACCCGACCCTCTTAAGCGTTAGATGCACATATAGCCCATTAACCCGAGATTCAAGTACTTTTTAAAATTAGCGCTAGTTCGACCAAACCATGTCATGTTTCATTTGAATTGTACTAGTATTATAAGGTGTGGGGTGTTACAAATGTTGATGTTGATCCTCTTAGCAGGATGTCCATGGGTAGCACTGCCCATGTGGAGGAGGGGAAATGAGAGCTAGCTAGAGAGGTGCATAGATTAGC
Organism: Solanum clarkiae; assembly: GCA_011800125.2. Classification (NCBI taxonomy): domain Eukaryota; kingdom Viridiplantae; phylum Streptophyta; class Magnoliopsida; order Solanales; family Solanaceae; genus Solanum; species Solanum clarkiae. Next base: position 1,527 of record JAABOM020130327.1, read on the forward strand.
CCGATTGGGAGTACAATTTCAGGAGAATAAGAAGGCGGGGTTAATGTTCAGAATAGTTCTGCTTCATCTTTGGTGTCAAAGGTAAAAGAAAAGCAAGACCAAGACCCTGTCTTACTCCAATTGAAAGAAGCGGTTCACAAGTAAAAAATGATGGTTTTCTCCAAAGGGAGAGCTGGGGTATTGAGATATCAATATGGACTTCATCACTGGCTTACCCTGATCTCAAAAGCAGTATGATTCAATATGGGTGATTGTTGACAGGTTGACGAAATCAACCCACTTTTTGGCAGTTAAGACAACTTATACGGTTGAGGAGTATACCCGACTTTATGTTTGAGAGACTGTGAGGTTGCATGGAGTTCCGTTGTCTATCATCTCAGACAAAGGAGTTCAATTCACCTCTCAATTTTGGAAATCCTTCCACAAGGGATTAGGTACGAAGGTAAATTTGTGTACCGCGTTTCACCCTCAAACCAACGGGCAGGCAGAACAGACTATTCAGACTTTGGAGGATACGTTGAGGGGATATGTCCTTGACTTCAAAGGAAACTAGGATGATCATTAACCATTGATTGAGTTCGCATACAATAATAGCTATCATGCTAGCATTCAGATGGCCTCGTATCAGGCATTGTACGGGAGGAGATATAGATCTTCGATGGGCTGGTTCAAGGAGGGTGAAGCTGAGTTGATTGGGCCTGACTTCGTACACCAGTCCATGAAGAAGATGAAAGTAATCTGGGAAAGGTTGAAGACACCCAGAGTCACCAGAAGTCATATACAGATGTGAGAAGAAGAGACTTGGAGTTCGAGGTAGATGATTGGGTGTACTTGAAAGTGTCACCCATGAAGGGTGTTATGAGATTTGGTAAGAAGGGGAAGCTGAGTCCCTGTTATATCGGGTCATACTAGATTATAAGAAGGATTGGGAAGGTTGCTTACGAGTTAGACTTGTTTTCTGAGCTAGATGGAGTTCACCGACATTCCAGGTATCTATGCTGAAGAAGTGTTTGGGGGATCCAGCCTTAGCAATTTCTATGGAGAGTAAAGTTGTGAAGAACAACTTATCGTACAAGGAAATTCCAGTTCAAATTCTTGTCCGAAAGGTTCGTAAGCTAAGGAATAAAGAGAAAGCCTCCTTTAAAATCCTATGGAGGAATCAATTTGTTGAGAAAGCTACATGGGAAGCTGAGGAAGTGATGAAACTCAAATACCTGCATCTATTTGTACCAAGTGATGATGATGTTGATGGTAAATATCCTTATTCTGATCAATTCTGAGTATTCTTTTCCATTAGGTCGATGCCCTGTGTTATCCCATTCCTGAGTTCAAGACAGAGATAGATAGATGATGGATAGTGAGAGTTCGAGTGTTCCCGAGTGAGGAATGAGGTGAAGTTCTAAGCTTATTCGAGTCTCCGTTAAACCTTTGCGCACCATTAGAGGACGAATTATTCCAAGGGGGAGATACTGTAACACCCTATAAAATTATTAAAATGCCCCTAAACTTTATCATGCGCACAACATGTTTTCTCAAGCTCTGATGGAAAATCTTAGACCAGATTTGCGATCAGTGCGAAAAACTGAGTCGTAAAATGATCTCGACTCATCTTTAACATGAAAAAATGCGATTTATTTTCTTCAAAGTGAGCCTAAAATAGTGGGGTTTCTGCGCCCCTTCTGCGACGCAGAGAGGATGCAGAACCACACTTATATTTTTTCAAAAATTTGACAAAAAATGAGAAAATGCGAAAAAGTGTATTTTTACACTAGTGCGTGTCACGTACTAGTGCATGGGGATGCAGGTTTTTTGTTTTAATTTAAAAAGGGAAATTTCGTCCTTCTCGATATATTTTTATATCCCCCATACGATTTTTAAACATATATTAGTACAAAAAAGATTTAGACCCACTATTTTGCAAAGATTTTACGCTAAATCTAAGAGAGAAGAAGGATAGAAAAGTGAGGGTTTCCAGAGGAGATTCAAAGTTCTTTGAAGATTCATCTTTCCCAAGTATGTAAAGGCTACCCAAAAGCATGAAATTGATCTTCCATGTGCCAATATAGAGTTAGAATGAAAGATTCATGTCTAGAAGTCTTGAGTTATGATTTTCTTGAAAGTTCTTGAATAATGGCTTTAAATTCTTGGATATTATCTTGAGTTCTTGAATATATCCTTTAAATTGTATTTTCATATCCTAAATTAATGATCGTCATACTTAAAGTTTACTGTATACTTACCTATTTATGTGCTTGTGACTAAACTCTTACGAATTCTCTCTGTAAAGACTTGAATAATGAACTTAGGGGGAGGTCTAGAGCCTGGATTGCCTGAATGTGATGTTTGACTGAGTCTGAGTCCTGAGGTGAGGGTGTTTATAACTGCGATAGCTGAAATCAATACTGATAGAGTTGAATGAATATATTCTCTTGAATTGGAAAGATAGTCTTGCCCCTAAAGGTTGGGTGATGAGAGTTCTTGATGGATTGATAGACGTACGAGCATAATTGAGTCCTGGAGGAGTATTAGCACCGTAATGGATAAGAGTGAGTCCCACTTATACCCATTAACTATATGGCCAGCATTAGAGAGGATTGGACCGTGAAATTGGATGTTTCCTTTGTCCCAAAAAAGGACTTGACAGATTTTTGGATCTACTGACAGACTCGTCCTTTACCCCGGCAAAGTACTGGACAGATGTGTCAATGACATCTCTTCATTGTATCACTATTGCCTTATAGTTAGTGGTTGTCGGTTATAGAAACTCTCAGATAGGTTTCATGATGATAAGACTCTGATGTAATGTGATTGTTTGATGTTGATTGATAGTGGGGGATATAGTCTTGTCCTTTATATCTGAGGTAAGGCTGCGTGATTTATGAGTGATGGTTACACTGTTTCCTTTTTATTTAGTCCATTTTACATACAATACATTTCACGTACTAACGCCCCTCTGGTGCTGCATAATTTTATGATGCAGGTACTATAGACCGAGGACTTCAGCAGCTCGATCATTGAGGTACAGATCTCTCTATTCCAGATAGTGGTGAGTCCTCCCCTGCATTCAAAGGACGTTTACTTTCTTGATTTGATACTCTTTCACTAAATGTTTGGTAGTCATAGCCTATCATGGTATCGTCTCAAACTATAGAGGCTTCATAGACATAGATGCTGATGTTGATATTGGAAGTTCTTTTCCCGCTTCTTTTCCTTATTTGAAACTTTGTTATCTATTTTATTTCCTTATGATAGACTGAGATTGATAGTACTTAGCCTACTTACAGAATTGTATTTCTACTATTTCTTTTATTTCACTAATGATTTGATTGAATGATGGCAAAGAGACTAGGTGGTCTGCCACGTGGCTATCAATAGTCTCCGAGTGCCAGTCACGTCTAGGGTACCCTCCTGGCGTGATAATGCATTAACCAATCAAGGGGTTTACACCTTGATAACCAGATTGAGGGGTTTGGTCACACAATCACCATGGGTGGTAGGGTACATCGATCCACCAACCAATCAAGGGGTTTGTACCTTAATAACCAATTGAGGGGTTGGTACCTCAATCACCATGGGTGGTAGGGTGAGACGATCTACCAACCAATTAAGGGGTTGGTACCTCAATAGACTATGAATTTTATATTGACGGTCTCTTCTTGCACATGTATTTTGTTCTATGTAAGCATGATTTACTTCAAGCATCTTCCATGCATACCATATTGTTATATGTTGTTCATTGCCTATGTTATGCATTTTGATATGTTTCTTATCACTTGTTGTATGACATCCTACATACTTAGTATATTCAAATGTACTAACGCATACTCTATGCCTACATGATATCACCATATAAGAATCGGAGCTCCTATTGATCCTCCTCCACATGGCTAGATGGATTGTTGAAGTTAGTTTTTGGTGAGTCCTCATATCCGGGGACAATATCTATCTCCTCTCATGCTTATGTTTAGACTATTTCTTGTATATTTGGATTGCCTATTGTCATTATTATGAAGGTGAGACCGGTTGCTTTTCTTGAACCCCACAAAGTTCTATGTTTAGAGGTGTTGTTGGACAAATGTGTAATGATGCTATAAGATTTATGAAAATGAAGGTTTTCCCTTAGTCCCTATGCCCTTATTTCCATTCTTTTATTGTTATTTAAATTTCTTCCATGACCGAGGATGTGTAATGATATGTTAAGAGGCTTGCTTGGGATATACTTCGGGTTCCCCATAAATCGTGTCACATCTAGGCCTTAGTTTGGGTTGTGACAAACCTGGTACCAGAGCACTAGGTTGTTAATGGTCCTTGGAGTCCAACACATACGTCGATTAGAGTCTTATTCATGGTTGTAAAGCGCGCCACAACTATGAATGGGAGGCTATGAGGTATTTTAGGAAATGTTTTCCTTCTTCTTGATCTATGTCGTGTGATAGAGTTAAGTCCCCTAAGGCTTATTTCTTGTTTTAATCTTTGTGTTTCAGAATATATCTCAAGCTACTCAGGACGGTAAAATATCGAATGCGGAGGTTTGTAATGCTCTATGGGTATTGACCAAAGTAGTGTCAAAATCGACAACTCAACTCAATCAACAAGTGAGTGCCCCCGAGACTCAAGTGGTAAGAGGGAGGAAAGAGGGACCAAGAGGGCCCGTTTTGAAGAAATGTTCTAAAGTCCCAAATGTGGTGGTGGTGTGATGCCCAATGCTATGTTCCTAAGGTGTGGTAAGGTTCATAAAGGCCTATGTTTGGGGGGCACCTATGCTTGCTTCGGTTGTGGTGAAGAGGAGCATAAGAGGAGGGATTGTCCTCATAAACATAATAAGAATAAAGGGGGTGATGATAGGGTAATTCAGCTTAGATGCCCAAAATGTGTGAGGAATCGTAGTGGCACATGTTAGAGGAACACGGGTGTATCCTTTGGGTGTGGTGAGATAGGCCACAAAATTTCGGATTGTCCACATACTCACAACAAAGGTAAGGATGGACGACCACAAGAGCAAGGTGATCATGTTGATCAAGAGGCTTAAGATAGCCAAGGTAGTGCCCCACGACACACTAAATTTTATGCTCTTCAAGGGATGCAAGGAGGGTTTGAGGTGCCCAATGTTGCTATCGGTATGTTGAAATTACCTTTAGATTAATGTGTATGCACTGATGGGCCTTGGTGCCACTATCTCTTTCATTATTCTTCCTTATTTTAGTGGGCTTCAAATGTGTCCAAGTTGTTGTGTGAACGTTTGGAGTCTACCCCCTTTTTTGAGTCTATTGTTGTTAGAAAGTTCATAGGTATTGATCCGTGTTTATATTGCATTAGGTCTTTCCTTGTGACTTGTTGGGTTTGATCAATTGCATGGATGTTGTGTCTCCTTTGATTGTAGGGCCTGTAGAGTTAGATTCCAATTCCCTAATAAGCTCGTCCTTGAGTGGGGGCTTATAATGTGGTTGTGAAGGGGTAAGTCTGTTTCTTGTCTTAAGGTACAATTGATCTCTAAGGGTTACATTTATCATCTTGTAAGAGTTAGGGGTGTTGAACCAAAGTTACTTCTATTGAGTTGTTTTCTGTAATCAATGAGTTAGTGAATGTCCTTTCCGATATTTTGAATTTGGGGTGGTGTCTTTTGGTTTGACTTAAGCATCATTTATGTCTATAGGTCTCATAAATGGGGTCTTTAAACTCTACCTTCGCTTTTTTGTGGCGTTCTTTAGTGATGAAGAATTGATTTATTTAGTGCGTGTGGCTCATTTGAGGGTAGTGCTACAAAGATTAAGGAAAGAGAAGTTGTATGCTAGGTATGGGAAATGTGAATTTCTATTGAAGGAGGTTACCTTTCCAGGTCATATAGTGTCAGAGGATGATATCAAGGTGGATCCTAAGGAGACAGATATGATTAGAAATTGGCCTAGACCTTTGACTCCCTCAGACATTAGAAGTTTCTTGGGCTTAGCAGGTTACTACCGGAGGTTTGTGAATGGGTCCTCTTCTATGCTTCTCCCATGACTAAGTTGACCTAAAAAAAGGTTAAGTTTGTGTGGATCGATGAGTGTGAAAGGAGTTTCCAAACCTTGAAGGATAAGCTTGTCTCCGCTCCTATCTTGTCTCTACCAAAAGGGTTGGAAGGGTTTGTTGTGTATTGTGATGCCTCCCAGATTGATTGGGGTTGGATATTGATGCAAAAATGGTAAGATGATGGCCTATGCTTTTAGACAATTTGAGATACATGAGAAAGATTATCCTATCTATGACCTTGAGTTGGACACCGCGGTATTTACTTCAAAAATTTGACGTCACTATTTGTATGAGGTGCGTGTTGATGTGTTTATAAATTATAAGAGTCTCCAATATGTCTTCGCTCAAAAAGGATCTTAATTTGAGGCAAAGAAGGTGGTTAGAACTTCTTAAGGATGCTTTGAGTAGGGTGTCTATGGGTAGCCTAGCTCATGTTATTGATGATGGTCATAAGGGGGCGGCTAGGGAGGTCCATCGGTTGGCTAGGTTAGGAGTTAGGTTGGAAGAGATTGATACTAGTGGTATTGTGGTTGGTGGTGGTTCAAAACTTTTCCTTGGTTGAAGAGGTAGAAGCAACGCAAGATCTTGATTCATCCTTGTTAGAATCATTTTTAGAATGATTTGATCCATCAATGGCAGCTATATGAGATAGCCTCGGTTCGTACCTTCGGAACAACCAGAACAGGAACAGTGGACCTAAGCAAAGGAAAAGATCGACCGTAAAGAAGAAGTGGATTACCAAAGGAAATTCCCAAACAAGATAGGATCACTTCTAGCGGGACGGAACTCTACAGACTTGATGGACAGGCTTTCCTTTCAAAATCAAAAGGCAACAAAGAAAACAAAAGAGATATGTGGCAAAGAATGAATTGATAGAGGTGTGGAGTTTAACGGAGATAAAACAGAATCAAAAGGGCTAGGAGCTCTGGCCGGGCTATGGTGAGCATTGGCAAGGTGGAGGTTTTCTCCCAAGGGGGAGATAGTGCCCTTAGGTATCAAGATAGTTTGTGTATTCCTAGTGTTGATGACTTGAGAAAGAGGGTTCTTGATGAGACCAATAATAGCTATCAATCTAGCATTGATATGGCTCCTTTTGTGGTTCTATACGGTAGGCATTGTAGATCACCGATTGGGTGGTTTGAAGGGGCAGAAATGGCTTAGTTGGATCCATATCTGTTTATGGAAACTATGGAGAAGGCAATGTTGGTTAGGAAAAGGTTGAAAAAAACCCAAAGTCGTCAAAAGTCCTATGTAGATGTGAGGAGAAGAGATCTTGAATTTAAAGTTGATGATTGGGTCTATTTGGAGGTTTTATCCATGAAGAGTGTGGTCCAGTTTGGCAAGAGAGGGAATTGAGTTTAAGGTTTGTGAGTCCTTATAGAGTGTTGACGAGGATTGGTGAGGTTGCATGCGAATGGGGTTTGCCTATGGATATTGATAGGGTTCATCTGGGCTTCTTGCTTCTAGGTTGAGGGGATGTGTTGGTGACTCTAGTGTGATAGAACTATTTGAGGTTATAGGTGTTGTGGAAGATAAGTTGGCTTAGGATAAGATCCAAGTGGAAAAAATTGATTAATAAGGATGTAGTGTTCGTCAAGGCCTTTTGGAAGAATCGTCAAGTCAATAGTCTCTCTTGGGGAGCCGGAGCGGGCATGGAGAAGCAATATCCGAACCTCTTTCACTCTATTCAAGCTTGTGATAACACGTCAAGTCCTTTTCTTTTATGATTCCAAATCTTATGTTTCAACCTCTATGTCATTTGCATGCATTCATGTTTATGTTGCAAGTTCATGATGATTTTGGCACTTATATTGAGATTTTGAAAATGGTGTTTTAAATGTGTAGTTGCATTTTTGTTGGGGATGATTTCTTCATGATTACTCTTCTTATGTACATTTCTTTGACATTTGGTGATGAATGTTCCCAAGGGGGAGATATTGAAATGACCCCAAAAGTGCCCGAAAATGTGCCTTGACCAGAAACCGTAATTTTCATATATCTTAAAATTCGTACGTGATATCAAAAATCCGACTTCATATTGTTGATTGGGGGGCAAAATTGAGTTGAAAATGGGTCTAACCCCGATTTTAGAGCAACTATAGTAAAATTTAAAAATCGCAAGAATGAAACTTCCAGTGAGCTAGTGTGCCCCAGGCGCAACACGCCAAGGGCACGCTAGTGTGTTAATTTTGTCTAGTTTTTTGTGTCCGGTCCAAGGCTTTTGGGTCTTAGATCTACGCCTTTCCATGCATGAAAATACATATACTTAGTCATATTTCACCTTCATATCATCAAGACATTCCTCAATACTCTCTCAAACCCTAAGACTAATATTTCTCTCAAAATTTAAGTGTCCAAATCTCTCCAGGATCTTAAGAAATTCATCCAAGCTTCAAGTCTCCATTCAAATCTTCTTCAAGGAATTCTCCAAAGCTAAGGTGTTTGGGTTTCATTCTTGGATTCCTTTCACCCATGAAGCCCAAGCTTCCTTTTTACCTAAATTGAATGATTTCAAGTTGATTTACATATGGGTCTTACTTATTATGAATTAGACTATGAACTATGTTGGGGTTTCATGAAATTGTAACTATTTTAGCATGTTTTGAGCTACGAATCTATGATCCATTGTGGGATTTGATGAAGGGTTTTGATGTATATTGCTTGAGGGTATTACCAAGTATTGATGGGTGGTTCTACATTGAATTTTCTTGCATGATTTCATACCCAAATTGCATGATTTTACATTAGCACCACACACCCACCAAGTGTTTGATAAAATGTCCAGTTATGATTTCTTGAGGATTTGAAAGAACAATGCATATCTTATGAGTTTAATGACTTTATGATGATGAAAGGAATGTACGTATATGATGTTCTCCTATATCGTGTTGGAAATTCTCCATGCCCCACTTGGGGGATTATGAGCCCGGGTAATCATGTCGAGGGGTTTGTACCTTGATAACTATGTCAAGGGGTTTGTACCTTGATAACCGAGTTGAAGGGTTAGTACCTCAATCGCCATAGGTGGTAGGGTAAGATGATCCACCAACCAATCAAGGGGTTTGTACCTTGGTAACTGAGGTAAGGGGTTGGTACCTCAATTACCATAGGTGATAGGGTGCGACGGTCCACTAACCAATCAAGGGGTTTGTAGCTTGCTTACTAATTGAGGGTTAGTTCCTCAATCACCATGGGTGGTAGGGTGAGACGATCCACCAACTAGTTGAGGGGTTGGTACCTCAATAGACTAAGAGTTCTATAATGATGGTCTCTTCTTGCACATGTATTTTGTTCTATGTAAGCATGATTTACTTCAAACATCTTCCATGCATGCCATATTGTTATGTTGTTCATTGCCTATGTTATGGATTTCGATTATATTGCTTATCTCCTATTGCATGTCATTCTACATAATTAGTACATTCAAACATACTAACGCATACTCCATGCCTACATGATATCACCATATAGGAACCGGAACTCCTATTGATCCTCCTCCACGCGGCTAGATAGATTGTTGAAGTTAGCTTTTGGTGAATCCTCATGTCCGGGGATAATATCTATCTTCTCTCATGCTTATGTTTAGACTATATCTTGTATATTTGGATTACCTATTGTCATTATTATGAGAGTGATCCCGGTTGCTTGTCTTGAACCTCGCTAAGTTCTATGTTTAGAGGTGTTGTTGGACAAATGTGTAATGTTGCTATAAGGTTGACTCTTTTGACTCCTTTGATATTTTATGAAATAAAGGTTTTCCCTTACTCCCTATGCCTTTATTTCCACTATTTTATTATTGTTTAAATTGCTTCCATGACCAAGGATGTGTAATGATATGTTAAGAGGCTTGCTTGGGGTTCCTTCGGGTTCCCCATGTATCGTTCATATCTAGGCCCTAGTTTGGGTCATGATAGAGTGGTATTGCCACTTATTTCATTTTCTTTTGTTATTTGGGGATATTAATTTTGGTTCCATATTTATGTTATTTGCATAGAAAAAAATTTAAAAACACAACCTACATTCTTCTATCTTATGAAAATAGCTTGAATTTGAGTGCGCCTCATTCTGTAATTTTGTTGCTTTCCTGCTCTGTCAAGATTTCTGTGACGACCCAAGCCTAGGGCCCAGATGTGACATGGAGAATGGGAAACCCGAAGGGACCCCAAACAAGCCTCTTAGCATATCATTACACATCTTTGGTCGCGGAATCAAGTGAAAAACAACAAGAGAACATAACAATAAGGGTAAGGGACTAAGGAGAAGTCTTTCATAGTATTAAATAATCAAGAGTCAAGAGAAGTCATAGTTCAAATCATAATTAAATTACTTGTCCAACAACATCTCTAAATTTAGAAACGAGCAGAGGCCAAGACAATTTTCCAGGCTTACCCTCATAGAAAAAAGCATACAACAAAAGAAAGCGAGTCTTTGCATAATATAAGATCAAAAGATATCATCCTCGGAGTTGAGGACTCACCAGACTTGCTTTGAGGATAGTACTAGCTAGGTGGAGGAAGAAGATGATCAAGTGGAGCTCCGGTTCCTACATGGTAACATCATGCAGTCATAAAGTATGCATTAGTACGTTTGAATATATTAAGTATGTAGGATACAATGCAACAAGAGATAAGCAACATAATCGAAATGCATAATTAGGCAATGAATGAGCATAATAACAATATGGCATGCATGAATGATGCTTGAAGTAAATCATGCTTATATAGAACATATTACATGTGTAGAAAGAGACCATAATCAAAAACCAAGTAAACTAGTACTCTGAATCCAAGAACTACTACCCCATTGGGACGCAATTGAGGTACATACCCCCCCTAAAATGGTAGTAAGGGTCTACCATCCCGCCCACGAGGTGATTGAGGTACATACCCCCCAAAATGGTAGTTCGGGCCTACCACCCCCAGAACAAGGCGATTGAGGTATATAGCCCCCAACACAGTAGTTCAGGCCTACTCCCCCCCCCCAAATGAGCCGATTAAGGTACCTATCCCCCAACATGGTAGTTCGGGCCTACCACCCCCTGAATGAGGCATGATCAACTTGCAACACTATAGATACTATTCATGAAATCGACACAAACATACATTCCTTTCATCATCATAAAGTCACTTAACTCATATGCCACGCATTAAACCTTCAATATCTCAAGATTCCATAACCAGACATTTTATCAAACATTTGGCGAGTGTGCAATGCTAGTACAAAATCATGCAATTCAAGAGTAAAATCATGTGAAGAAAGCAACTAAAAACACACACCAATACTTGGTAATACCCTCATGCAAGATACATGGAAATCCCTCATCAAATCACATAATGGATCATAGATTCATAGCTCAAAACATGATTAAACAGTCACATTTTTATGAAACCCCAACATAGTTTATAATCAATTTTCATAGTAAGAGATACCCATCTATAATCTAACTTGAAAACATGCATTTTAGGTAAAAGGAAGGTTGGGCACCATGGGTGAAAGGACCCAATATTTGAAACCCACATACCTCTACTTTGGAGATTTCCTTGATGAAGATTTAAATGAGAACTTAAAACTTGAATGAAATCCTTGAGATCCAGAATGAGATTGGGACACTTGAATTTGGGTGAAATATTTGTCTAAGTGTTAGAGAGGGTTTTTGGGTAATGTCTTGTATGATATGGAGTCGAAATATGACTAAATATAGGTGTTCTTACACATGGGAAGGCTTAGGCCCAAGACCCCAAAGCCTTAGGCAAAAATTAAAAAATTGGCAATAAAATGTACTATTCTGCCATGGCTCCGCGTCGCAGAGCCAACAGGAAGGACCACTAGAAAAGAAATTTTTGGTGAAATGAAATTTTGTTATGGGTCCTCAAGAATTTGGGTTATACTCATTTTCCACTCAATTTTTCCCCCTGACCAAGAAGATGAAGTTGGATTTTCGATATCACGAATGAATTTTGAGATATATGAAAATTAGGATTATGGGCACTTTTGAGGCTCATTTTCGGGCACTTTTTGGGGCATTTCAATATCTCCCCCTCTGAAATATTCGTCCTCGAATGTTAAAGAAGCATGCATAAAAAGAGTAATCATTAAGGAATCATCCCCAACAAGAATGTAACAATGCACTTAAACATCATTTCAAAAATCTCAACATGAGTGTCAAGATCACCATGAACTTGTCAATTTAAATATGAATGTATACAAATGACATGAGGGCTGAATCTTAAGATTTGAAATCACATAGAGGACCTAGATTCATACCTTAGGCTTGAGTAGAATGGAAGAGATAGGGATATCACTTTTACATGTCTACCTCGGCTTCCCATGTAGCACTTTCAATTTGTTGATTCCTCCAAAGGACCTTAACGGAAGCAACATTGTTATTCCTCAAACTCTTCACTTGTCTATCCAAAATTTCTACTGGAACCTCTTCATAAGTCAAGTTGTCTTCAAAACCACCAACAACACCCAATGGTACAAAAGTATTTAGGTCACCCACACACTTCCTCAACATAGATACATGCAATACCGGATGAACCATATCCATTTCACTAGGCAACTCCACCTCATAGGCCACCTTACCAATCCTCCTCAACACCCTATAAGGACCCACAAATCTTAGACTCAATTTACCTTTTTTATCAAAATGAACCCCACCCTCCATGGGTGATACCTTCAAATAGACCCATCATCACCCTTAAATGCAAGATCCCTTCCCCTCAAATCGGCATAGGACTTTTGCCTACTTTGGGCTGTTCTCAACCTCTCTTTTATCAACTCACTTTCTCTAAGGCCTCCATAACTAAATCCAGATGCAACAAAGCCATCTCCCCCACTTCAAACCACCTAACAAGGGATCTACAATGCCTATCATAAAGAGCCTCAAAAGGAGTCATACAAATGCTTGCATGGTAGCTATTATTGTAAGTAAACTCAATTAGTGGGAGATAATCATCCCAACTACCCTTAAACTCCAAAACACAAGCTTTAAGCATATCCTCAAGAGTTTGGATAGTTCTTTCGGCTTGGCCATCCGTTTGAGGGTGAAAGGTCGTACTAAGCTTAACCTTGGTAACCAAGACTTCTTTGGAAGGACCTTCAAAAGTATGAAGTGAATTGAGCACCACGATCCAAATTAATAGAAAAAGGCACCCCATGCAATATAACCAACTCATGAATGTACAATCTAGCGTAATCTTCGGCATCATAAGTAGTCTTAACCGGTAGGAAATGAGCCGACTTTATCATTCTATCAACCACAACCCAAATAGAATCACAACCCTTTCTAGTCTTAGGCAACTCAACCACAAAATCCATGTTAATTTCCTCCACTTCCAATTAGGAATTTCTATATCTTAGGCTAGGCCACCTGGCCTTTGATTTCGGCTTTTACTTGTTGGAAATTATGGCAACCGGATATAAACTTAGCAATGTTTCTCTTCATACAGCCCCAAGAAAATACTTCCCTCAAATTTCTATACATCTTTGTAGAACCGGGGTAAATAGAATATGAAGAAGTATGAGCCTCACCTAAAATCTTCTCTCTCAAGCCACCAATATTGGGCACACACAACCTACCTTTGTACCTTGAGGCACCATCTCCCCGTTGGGAGAAAACCTCTACCTTACTATCTCTCACCAAGGCCTTCAATTCTAACAAGGCGGGGTCAAGATCTTGCTTTTCCTTTACCTCGTCAACCGATGAAGATTTAGAACCATCAAACACACAACACCTCTATTATTAACCTCTTCTAACCTAAACACTAATCTAGCCAACTGATGGACCTCTCTAGATACCTCTTTGCCCCCATCATCAACATGTGTTAGGCTACCCATGGGCACCCTACTCAAAGAACCGCCCATAACATTAGCCTTACTGGGATGATGAAGCACACTCATGTCATAATCCTTAAAGAGCTCTAACCAACTTCTTTGTCTCAACTTAAGATCTTTTTGAGTGAACACATATTGGAGACTCTTATGATCATTGAACATATCAACAGGCACCCCATAAAAATAATGATGCCAAGTTTTCAAAGCAAATACCATGGAGGCCAATTCAAGATCATGGGTAGGATAATTCCTTTCATGCACCTTAACTTGTCTAGAAGCATAAGCTATCACCTTACCATTTTGCATTAAAACACAACCCAAACCAATTCTTGAGGCATTGCAATACACAGCATACCCTTCCAACCCTTCCAATAGAGACACGTAGTAGCAGACACAAGTTTATCCTTTAAAGTTTGAAAACTCTTTGTACACTCATCGGTCCACACAAATTTAGTCTTCTTTTGGGTCAACTTAGTCATAGATGAAGCAATAGAAGAGAAACTGCTAATAAACCTCTGGTAGAAACCTGCTAAACCCAAGAAACTTCTTATGTCAGATGGAGTCAAAGGTCTAGGCCAATTTCTAATCACTTCCATCTTCTTATGATCCACCTTGATACCATCACCCAACACCATATGACCTAGAAAGGCAAACTCCTTCAACCAAAACTCATATTTTTCATATTTGGCATACAACTTCTCCTCCCTCAAGATTTGCAACACCACTCTCAAGTGATCCAATGCTCCTGCTCGCTATTGGAATAGATCAAGGTATCATCAATGAAAACCACCATAAACAAATCAAGGTAGGATTTAAAGACCCTATTCATTAGATCCATGAAGATAGTCAGTGCATCAGTCAAACCGAAGGAATAAAACCACAAACCTATAGTGTCCACACCTAGTCCGAAAAGTCATCTTGGGAATGTCACACTCCCTCACTTTCACTTGGTGGTACCCAGACCGAAGATCAATCTTAGAGAAGTGACTAGCCCCTTGAAGTTGGTCACAAAGATCATCAATCCCTGGTAGAGGATACTTATTCTTCATGGTGACCCTATTAAGATGCCAGTAGTCAATCCACATTCTAAGAATATCATCCTTCGTCTTCAAAAATAACATCGATGCACCCCAAAGTGATTGACTAGGCCTAATAAAATCCTTCTCCAACAAATCCCTCAATCGCTCCTTTAACTACATCGAGGCCATACGATAAAGGGTAATAGAAATGGGTTGAGTATCGAAAGGAGGTCTATTGAAATTCCCAAAAACAAAAGTGTCCAAAAATATGCCTTGGAAATGCCCATAATCGTAATTTTCATATATCTCTCAAAATATGTGCATGATATCGAAAATACGACTTTATATTCATGATCAGGGATAAAATCGAGTGTGAAATGGGTGTAACCCCGATTTTACAGCAATCGTATCAAAATTTTATTTTCCAAAATTAGCAATTTCATAATCGATCTGCGCCCCTGGCGCGACGGGGCCATTTTTTTGTCAGTTTTGTTGTTTCAGTCCAAGGCCTTTGGGTCTTAGTCCTAAGCCTTCCTATGCGTAAAAACACATATACTTAGTTATTTTGCAACATCATATCATTCAAGACATTTCCCAAAACTCTCTCAAACACTTAGCCAAATATGTCACTCAAATTCAAGTATTCCAAACCCATCCCAAATCTTAAAGAATTCATTCAAGCTTCAAGTTCTCATTCCAATCTTCATCAAGGGAATCTCCAAAGTTGAGGTATGTGGGTTTCAACCATTGTCCTTTCACCCACGGCGCCCAACCTTCCTTTTTATACAAATTACATGTTTTCAAGTTGATTTACTTATAAGTACTTTTACAATGAATATTTATTATAAACTATGTTGCAGTTTTCATGAAAGATGGACTGCTTAAGCATGTTTTGAGCTATAAGTCTATGTTCTATGATGAGATTTGATGAAGGGTTTTAATGTATCTTGCATGAGGGTGTTACCAAGTGTTGGTGGATTGATTTACATTAAGTTTTCTCATATGATTTCACTCTTGAATTGCATAATTTTGAATTAGTATTATACACTCGTCAAGTGTTTGATAAAATATCCAGTGTAGGGTTCTTGAGTTACTGATGATCTATTGAATTACCTATGATTTGAATGACTTTATGATGATAAAAGGAAGGTATATATGTATTGATTTCATGAAAAGTATCTATATTGTTGTAAGTTAACCACACCTTGTTGAGGGAGTGCTATGCCTCAATCACCATGGTTGGCAGGGTGTGACTACCATCAATCAATTAGGGTGTTGATACATCAATCATCATGGATGGCAGGGTGTGACTACTATCAACCAATTAGGGGGCTGATACCTCAATCACCATGGATGGTTGGGTGTGACTACCATCAACCAATTGAGGGGTTGATACTTCAATCACCATGAATGGTAGGGTTTGACAACCATCAAATAATTGAGGGGTTGATACCTCAATCGCCTCTCAAGGGGGTGGTAGGCTTTGGATTCCATAATGATGGTCTCTTACTATACATGTAATATGTTCTATATAAGCATATTTTACTTCAATCATTGATCATGCATGTCATGTTGCCTATGTACCATCTCTTGCTTGTGTATATGCATTTTGATTATGTTGCCTATCTCTCGTTGCATTACATCCTACATACTGAATACATTCAAATATACTAACACATATTGTATGCCTACATGATGTTACCATGTAGGAACTGGAGCTCCACTTGATCATTCTCCTCCTTCATGTGGCTAGTACTATCTCTTGAACCAAGCTTGGTGAGTTCTCAACTTCGAGAACAATAGATATTGATCCTATGTTATGTAAAGACTCTTTTCTTTGTTTAGATGTTTATGACTATGTATGTGAGCCCGGAAAGTTATCTTAGCCCTGTGCCCAATCTATGTTAGAGGTGTTATTGGATAAGTTATGTATTTATGCTTTGAGCTTTGACACTTTTGACGATTTATGCTATGAAAGACTTTCCTTAGTTCCTTTATCTTTATTTCTATTCTCTTATTGTTATTTAATTGCTTTCGCAACCAAGGATGTGTAAATGATATGCTAAGAGGCTTGTTTGGGGTGCCTTTGGGTCCCCATTCACTGTGTCATGTCTAGGCCCCAGGCTTAGGTCGTGACATCTATGTGCAAAATCTATTTCTCTTTCGAGAGGAAAATCGAGAAACTCATTAGGAAAGACATCAAAGAACTCATTAACCACCGGAACTGACTCTATAGAAAGGACTTTGGACTCAACATCCCTAATCCTCACAAGATGATAGAGACACCCCTTAGAAATCAACTTATCGGCTTTACTGCAAGAAATAAATCCACCCTTGACCACCACATCATGACTCTTCCACTCTAGGACGGGTTCATTAGGGAATTGAAATTTGACCCTATAGGTTCTACAATCAATAAAAGCATAATATGCATGCAACCAATCCATCCCAAGAATGACATAAAAGTCCATCATATCCAACTCAACAAAATCACAAGGCAATATTTTTATGCAAAATGCAAATGGGACAATTTCTATTAACTCTTCTAGAAACAATAGATGCATGGACAGGAGTAGATACCTCATATGGCTCACACAACAATATGGGTTCAACATGAAACCTTTTGGCCACAAATGGGGTAACAAAAGAAAGAGTGGAACCCAGGTCTATCAATGCATATACATCAAAGTCAAAGACTTTTAACATATAGATGACGACATCAGGCACCGCATCTACCTCTTACCTCCCTTGAAGAGTATAGAACCGATTATGCCTTGGGGCACCATCTTGTTAGCCACCTATTCCCCTAAGAACTGCATTTGCACCTTGTGGACGAACATCTCTACCCTTTTTCCGACTATGAGGGCAATCCATCACCTTATGACCCACTTCTCCAACCATAACAAGCATTAGTATCCCTCAAGCATGGGTCACTATAGCCCTTACTACATTTTACACACATAGCATTAAGCACCACCCAACCATCACCTTGTACTCTTGGGTTTTCATTGGCAAACCTTCTATTAGGGGCATTGGAATATCCTTGGCCTTGATGAAACGGACCACCCTTGAGATTTTTGAACTTGCCCTCAAAACGGGCCCTCTTGGCCTCGCCACTCCTCTTTTTTCTAAGCTTCTCCCCCTTCATTTGCTCGGCATATGTCATTAGGCGGGAAAAATGCATATCACTTATCAACATGGAGGCATGATACTCCTTATTAACCAAATCAGATACCCCCATCAAAACTTGTTCATTCTAGACCTCGGGTCGGCAATCAATTGTGAAGCATATTTGGAGAGCTGGCTGAACTTGAGGACATACTCCTCAGACTCATAGATCATTGCTTTAGATTTATAAACTCCACCATCTTGGCCTCCCTAAGCTCAAGAGGGAATAACTGATTGAGAAATGTCACCTTAAACTCTTCCCAAAGGATAACATTGTTGTTCCTCTTCTCCGTCTTCTATTGGGTAAACAATATTTGAGCCACCGCCTTGAGTTGGTATGCCGCCAACTCCACCTTCTCCTCAGGTATAACCTACATAATAGACAACACCTTGTATACCTCATCAATAAATTCTTAAGGGTCCTCATCTACTTTAGACCCATGAACTCCGATGGGTTCATTCTAGTAAAGTCTCTCACCCTTGAAGCCGATGTAAACGCATGAGGGGCTTGGTCCCCTTGGTTGATTTGAATAGTCATGGAATGGGCTAGCATGGTGATTGCATCCCGGAATTCCTCATGAACCACTCCCCCATATTGAGGAGCGGGAGGAGCTGGTTGCTCCTCGGGAGTGCAGGCTCTTCTTCCTCTTGGAATAGGCATGATCTAGCATAGCAAAGAATATTCATTAAGGGAAGGTCTTACCTTAACTCCTATAACACGACATAGATCAAGAAGAAGGGAAATATTTCCTAAAATGCCTCAGAGTCTCTTATTCATAATCGTGGTGCACCTCACAACCATGAATAAGACTCTAATTGACGCGGTGTGTTGGATGTGGAAGACCATTAACAACTTAGTGCTCTGATACTATCTTTGTCACGACCCAAGCCTAGAGCCTAAACGTGATACGGCGAATGGGGAACCTAAAGAGACCCCAAACAAGTCTCTTAGTATATCATTACACATCCTTGGTCGTGGAAGCAGGTGAACAACAACAAGAGAGCATAAAAATAAGGGTAAGGGACTAAGGGGAAGACTTTCATAGCATAAAATAATCAAGAGTCAAGATAAGTCATAGTTCAAAGTATAATTACATTACTTGTCCAACAACACCTCTAAACTTAGAATTGAGTGGGGGCCAAGATAACTTTTCGGGCTCACCCTTACTGTCAAAAGCATACAACAAAAGAAAGTCTTTGCATAATATAAGATCAAAAGATATCATCCTCGAAGTTGAGGACTCACCAAACTTGGTTCGAGGATAGTACTAACCACGTGGATGAGGAAGATGATCAAGTGGAGCTCCAATTCCTATATGGTAACATTATGTAGGCATAGAGTATGCATTAGTACCTTTGAATGTACAAAGTATATAGGATGCAATGCAACAAGAGATAAGTAACATAATTGAAATGCATAATTAGGCAATGAATGAGCATAATAGCAATATGGTATGCATGAATGATGCTCGAAGTAAATCATGCTTATAGAACATATTACATGTATAGGAAGAGACCATCATTATAGACCAAGCAAACTAGTACTCGGAATCCAAGACCTACCACCCCCGTGGGAGGCAATTGAGGTACATACCATCCCAACATGGTAGTATGGGCCCA
>JAABOM020130336.1:0-21172 GCA_011800125.2 Solanum clarkiae
GCCCATAAGGGCTTCTAGTTGGTTAAGCACTCAATTAAGTCCCAAACTTTTATAATTTAATCCAATTAAGGACTTCCAAAATCAATTTTCAAATTGCACTTCCCAAAACACTCCACTCCTATACTTATGCACCATAATGAACTTAAGTGCAATTACACAATATTTATGAAATTTTTCCAACGCGACAATTTACCTCAATTAAAATATTCGCGGGGTCTAACAAATAACCTGGTATTTTCTATTAATAGTATATACAAAAAAGTTCCTAAATTAATAACAAAAACTAGTCGGCGCCTAATATGAGTCACAGTTACGACTCGTAACTTGGGTTACAAGTAGTAATCGGGCTTTCATGGTCAGCCTCCTGCATCTTGGACTTCACTGCTTGAAATACCTTCACGAGCCATAGTATAATTGACAACCCCTATCAACTTCTCCTAATCGACATTTGCATCACTTGGTCCAAATCTGATCAACACTAAAAATCACTACAAGACATCCCTTTATGACTCGTAGATGGAATTATGACTGGAAACTGGGTCTCGTGCGCTGAACTTCAGTTTTGCTTCAACACTGGAATCCTTCACAAGACTACCTCTACAACTTGTAAACTGAGATACGACTTGTAAAAGGTCTCGTATGTCCTCAAAAATCAGCAAAACCTGCAACTATTCCCAAAATTGTGCCAATCTGCTTTTCTTGTGAAAAAAGTACAAAAACACATAAAAATCATAAAAGTCACATTGAAAACACATAAAATCCTACATTTTAGGCATCAAAATATGTTGTATTTTAGTAGCAAATAAACAACCTCAACTTAGCATTGTTTCATGTCCTCAAGGGTGACTCAATCTATATAGATAATAAAGCAATACATAGCAATCAACCCAATGGCATCTACCATATTCAAATCCGACTCATGTACCCATATCAGCTTTTCCAAAGAAAAATCATATAGCTATACAGTAAACCAAAACATATTAATACATTTGACAATACAACTATGAAAAGTGAAGGAATATCAACAAACCACAATCACTAAACAAGTGAAATGTTGACAATGCAATGTAAATGCTGTCACAAGAAACAAGTCCCTTTTAAACACTCAATGAAGATTTCAGAATTTAACCATGGGACTATGCAAGCACACTCACTCTCACAAATAACATTCATACATGATGATTAATACCATAGGCTTGCCCATGTACTCATGACCTAGACTTTTGACTGATTGGGCTAGGATCACTTTAGTACTTTATAAGCTTGTAACATAGACTCACGGGGCTTTGGTATGGCATTTTGGACAATTAGTGACTAAAGGTCAACCTTGAACCATGCTTTCCAATACTTTCACACTAACAACTCAATTATTTCCACCTTATTCTCCCTTCTTTCTTCATATTCAAGCTTTTTCGGGTACTTTCTTCTCATGTTCACATATCATTTTGCTTGTTCAACTCAAGCTAAGGCATCTTTTTTTGTTTCTTTCACCCTATACATAATCTTCTTCCTTTTTTGTTTTTCTATTCCCAACTCACCACCTTTTTTTTGGCTATTTTATGCCTACGCTGGCCACCCTCAACTTAGTTTTTAGCTTATATCAAAGTACATAATATCTATTCCCCAAACCAAGACCACTTTTGGTAGCCACCCTTAACTTAGGTTTTTTTCCTAAATTGAGATTCACAATTCAAGGATAGACTACGGATAATTTCAAGTTATTTTACTAGACAATGATAGGCTAATCAGGTGTTAAGAAAGAAATGGTATATGTAAGGCTCAGATATTTGGAATAAGGGATGAATTTCTCATTTGGTCGGTCATTTTAGGCAAAAATGGACTAATTCAAAGAACAAGGGCCTAAGATCTCTTCCTAGTCCATATAATCTCCAATCCAACTTAGAGTAGTAAGACAAGTTCTGAATAAGAACACAATGCAAGAATATAACAAAATCAGCTCACACACACATGGCATTGCATACATATCCAACAGAAGTTCATAGATCATGCTTCATGTATCAAATTGCCCTCACTTAATCAGAAAAAATATTTCCAAATCATTCAAAAATGCATGGTTGCAATATAAGTACTACTCAAAAATTTTGATGGGTACCAATTTTCAAAATATTTCATAAAACATCAAAAACAGGGTACATGCCATAAGTTCAACTACTATATACAACAAATATCATCTACGGCATCCTAAACATGTCACTTCAACTAAAATTAAGCATCCACGAGGAAAAAGAACACAGGCAAGAAAACCTCGGGATCAAAATTTGGGGTAGTTATGTACACAAGCTACTTAGACTTTACCCTAGTCCATAGCTACCCACAACCTATCGAAAAATCTGTACGTTGTCCTCAATGTACAATATCAAAATCCAAATAAATACAAGGGGTCAAAAATGAACATATCTTGGTGCCTAAGCACCAGTCTCAGGCTGCCTCTAATCATCTCACTCTTATGGGGTTGGCTGCACAGTAGCCGCACTGGATGAGCCAATACCCATCAATCTATCATGCTCCTGGGCTTGTCACTTCTTTTCTACTTCTCTCGACATCCTCAAGACTCGCCCAAGCTCATCCTCTGCCTTTTTCTCATCAACTACAAAGGTCTTCTAATGCACTTGCCTCTCCTCAGTGTCATCATCCTCAATACGGTATCTCTTCCCGTGGGAAGGCTGTGTGTAATCCTCTCAACCAAATAAATTAATAGCGGCTTCGAAGGTGTATTCTCTGGAATTGTGACCGGTGTTGCTAATGAAGAAGTAATGTCAGCCCTAAGATTTGATATCTCTTAATGAATGGCTGACAAGCTTGATGGTCGGACCTCGGTTATCCTCTTCTTTACTCGATCCTCAAAGGCGTCAATGCAGGCATCCACCATAGCAATACGCTCCTCAACTGTAGAAATAGTGAATGCCTTGCATCGCTCCTCTGAGTCCGTAACCATCTGCGAGAGCCATGGCCTAAGTTGCTGCATGAGCCGAGAAAACTGAACCTCAATCTGTGATGACCTCAGTGCCATGGCCTGAAAATCTATAAAGTGAACGTGAACTATGCCTGGTGTGGAAACCTGTGATGTAGAAGCCTCTGGTTCAGGTGTAGCTAAAGTGGTACCTCTCTCAATATCGACTGTCTCAGGCTGCTAGGGTTGGTCATTAGTAGTAGTAGTTGGAGTAGTAGTTGGGGTAGTCATCGTACCCTTCTATGGTGGTTGTAGAGAAAATGTATCAGGCATAGGAAGAGGCTATGTCCTCTGAAGTGCCACGAGGTTCTTATCAGCCTTAATTAGGCTGGGATCGAGAATGTGTAGGGCCTCACCCATCTGGTCCTAATGATATAATATTTGCACCTAGGACTCGATGCAAAGTTTGTAATCAAAATCGGGAATGGCATATAAGTGGTCCTCTTGAGCCCGACTCATGAATCTGCTCTGCGATGAGTCGGTCCTAATCAATATCATAAGCAACCAGAATATTGGCCACCAAAACTGCTCGCTCTGATGTAAGTGCATTATCTGTTAGTGTAGGTCGAATGTGAGATCTGACAATTGCCCACCAAAATTTGGCCGGGAATGAGAGGAAAGACTTCACAATGGGTTCAGAATGTATAGTAACCCAGGAAGGCTCAGGGCTACGCTCAGTAGTATGTCCGATAACCTATATCAATAATTTTATCCTCTGTACCAAATCCTTTGCAATTAATCATATCCTAATCTGCCGCAATCTATGACCAAACTCAACTGTCGACTCTGGATCTCGATATGCAGGACCAAAAAGCACTTGGCAGATCATCTCCTCCAACATGTTGACCCATCGTCCTCTTGGTAGAACCTTTCTTAGTGCTCGAGAGGTTTCTTCCCTTTGGGAAGATCACAACAATGGTGGCTGCATAAGCTGCATAAAACTCCCAAACAAGGTTAGGGTGTAGCGACGGATCTTATCAATCAACTACCTGACCCTATGTCATGTCACTATGTCCTCAAGTCCTAGGACATGGCTCAATCCATTAGCAATCTATCGGGGTTCCTCATAAATCGACTGTGTAGTCTTGCCTTGCCCTTTTGGTTGCAAACCCTTATTATATATAGTCTCCATGCCTTCGATACACCACTAATGAGTGGGATCCAGTGTTTGAGAAGTTAATGGGGCAATAGAGGACTAGGCATTTCCTCCATCCTGGTGGCCATCCTCTGAACTAGATTACGTGCCTGAAGGAGTCATCTCTGGTGAACCGTCATCACTCTCATCATCACCTTCCTCCTCAAACTAGTAAGGACTTTCACCACGAGCTTGAGTTTTCCCAACTCTGGTAGCAGTTGTCATTTGTGATCGAGTCATTACTGGGTCAGGTTGAGTATCATAAACCTCCATAGACCCACTCAACTGGGTCTAATCATTACCAGAACGCTCCTCCTTTGTAGGATCATTAAGGAGTTGTCTCCTAAATGCCTCAATTTGTAAGCATTTTCCTTTTGGTGCCATGGCACCTAAAGAATAAACAACAAACAAACCACCATAAGCCCCAACAAGCAACAAATGAAAACAAAAAACACAAGAAAATTTACTTGGATCAGTTGCAAATAGGTGATATGAGAATAAGGTAGGACTCGTAGTTGTAACTACGAGTGGTACTGTTGTCCCATAAACCAGAAGTGTAAAACAAAGTTGAACATTGGAACCTTATACGAGATCCAGTTATGACTCGTAACTTGGGTTACGGGTCGTAGAAAGGTTTTGTATAGAGTTCCAGGGAGCAAATTTAGGACAGGTATGAGTTCATGAGACCTTTCTAGGGCTCGTAGAGGGATCTACAACACGTAGATGGTCTCATATGATGAGTACACATGAATTTAAAGTCACTGTAACTTCCCGCGAGAGGCAATTATGACTCGTAGACCCATCTATGAGTCATAAAATACTCCCATAAACAAGAAACAACATGCACCTAAATTAAAATGCAATCATGCTATTCTTTCCCAACTCATTCAAACTTGCACCTATATCACCACCCCCAAATCACACATAAAAATCACTCAATCACATCCAAAATCATTTAGGAAATAGTTCTACAAGCACAACAAGAAGTAATCAACCCCTGATTCCAACTACATCAAAATAACCCTAACACTATCATGCTCCTATGATACTGCAAATCAATGAACATTCACAACCCAATAAAAACAATTTAATCAAACAAGAAACATGATGCATGAGCGTCCAATAACAACAACACAGATAAATCATTCAACTTAGGGATAAAACAATCAATTCAACTCAGAGCAACGCCAGATTCTCCTTCACAATTTTAACTCAAACGAGAATTATACACCTTGGCATCATTTCAATCTCACTCATCATTCAAACCTTTCAAAGAAAAGTAAATTTTAGAGTAAAACTAAACCAAGAAACTTATAGAATAAGTAGATAAACTTAAGATAGCAAAAGGAGAAAAATGATGCCAGAACCCTAGTTGTCAGAATTTCTTACCGGAAATGGAGTTGGAGCATTGGAAAATTGGTTGGAAAAGGATTGGGGAAAGAGGTTGGGGTAATTTTGTGATAATTAAGGTTAAATATAGGGGTAAAAATAATTTTGACCCTTATTTGTACCTTACGGGGCTCACCTTTAAATATTATTGAGTTAGGTCTACGATCACGACCACGAGTCATGGCTTGGTCTACGACTCATAGGTCCTAGTATTGAAACCACTCAACGCTTGGAAAAATTTGAAAACATATCTAGGTTCTACAAACCCCATTCATGGCTCATAGTTTAGACTACGAGTTGTAAAGTTGGCTCATAGATGGAGTGCAATTTTAACCTGCTCACTGTAACTCTCTACGAGATAGGGTATGAGTTGTAAAGTGCAATATGACTCGTAAGTCAGGTCGTAGAGACTGCTTTATATGTCATTACTATAATTTTTGTCTTAAACCTACATGTTGTTCTCAAAATGCACTTGCACTTTAAATGCAACAAACCTAACGTCAAAAATATCGATCAAAACATAAGCAAACAATCAACTTAAAATTGAAAAACTGAAAATAAACATCAAAAACTAAGCTAGAAGATGAAAAATACTTGAGTTGCCTCCCAAGTAGCACCTAATTTATTGTCATAGCACGACTTAGTCATCTTGAACACTCAGAATTTCTCAACACTTGGTGACTCCGTACCACCAGACTTTTTCCTTTTCATCATACTACTCTGAATCTAATGCAATTGTGTTGAGATGAGTCCGAACTAGCTATTAAGCTACTGAATTTCCAACAAATGTTGATTTACTTTGTAGTTTATGTTGATGATGTTGAACTTGATCTCTCTCAACATTTCCTCTTGCGTGTCTGCCTTTTTGCCAACTGGGCGAGCATATCTTCAACTCCAGAATTTCCATCTCCTTTATGATGATGGTGTGGTAGCATGAACCAGTTGATCTTATCATATTCTTCCTCATGGCTTACATCTTTGGTATGGTAGCTTCCTCGACTACTCCCTAGAGTGTTTAGACCTTGTGCCTGTTTCATGAGCATCTCCATATTTGCTCTGTTTTGTTCAAGCATTTGGAAGATTTCTATGTGTATTTATGCTTGCTCAAAGTTCCTATTAGCAGAATCAATATGACTCTTTGATTGCTCATGTATAGGTTTATATACACGGTGGGTGTCAGCCAACTTGTCCATCAAATTAGTACTTCTGTAAATGGGTTCCCCCACACTGAACCTCCCATAAGAGCATTTGCATATACTTGATTATTCGGGTCTAATGCTTGGTAGAAACTCACCACTAGTGTTGTATCAAAAATGCCATGATCTAGAGAACTCATTAAGCATCCTTTGTACTACTCCCATGTAGAATGGAGTGGATCGCTAGGGAATTATTAGAAGCTAATGATTCGGTCCCTCTGCCTAAACCTGTTTGACCTGACAAAGAACCTTACCAAGAAAACCCTTTGCAATTCCACCCAACTAGTAATCACACCTTGTGGAAGTTCAAAAAACCACACTGTCGCATTGCCTGTGAGAGAGAATGGGAAGACACGTAGTCCCACAAAATTAATAGATAGATGTTTTGGGACCATTACACCCCTATAAACAAATGCGGCTTATTGCAAATGGCCACATCAATCTCCGAACGGCAGGCCCGCAAACAAACCACGGTCTTGCAACCTTTGGATTAGCTCATTAGAAACAGTGAATTTAGAGTTAGCTGGTATATTGGCAGCACAATAGCTCCCAGGAAGTTAGCATTATTTTGAGCCATTCGTCTTGTAATTCGCTGAACCTCTAAGTCAACAAAAAATAAAATTAAAAATAAAAATAAAAGTAAAATACAAGAGAACTAAGAAATTAACACTTGAATTGTACTACTAGTGAATCCAAATCAAAGTCTAGTAGTATTCCCTGGTAACGGCATCATTTTTCTTTGATCACGCTCAAGATAAACCTCTTTTTGAAGTAGAAACAATCATCAAAGTAATAAACCTCACCAATGTTAGGGTCGAATCCCACAGGAATACGGGACTTTTGCAACTTGGTTCACCAATAATCAATTCAAACATCAACTAAATTAATTTTCTAAAAAGGGGGAGGAGATTTTCAATGATCGATGGAAAATTAAACAAGACTAACTAAAATTGGAAGACAAATAATAATGGAGAGCAACTTAGGGTGTTCTATTCCCCATGATTCACTAACTCAACTTCCCCCTATTTTGCAATTCTCAACTAGAATATTGCATGTAGGACGGTAATTTAGGTTCTTCCTACCCTTTGGTCAAAGGTGAAGGTCAAATTTCACTATGATACTTGGCTCATCTCTATAGTGTGCTCAACTAACCATTACCCATAGTCTCAATCAACCTCCCATTGGACGACTTTGGTTGATTAGAGAAGAATACATCAAATTCTATTAATCATTCTGTTTTCCTATTCATTATCACCTGGATCGAGAAGGTAACTAGGCAAGTTCTAATGTTGGCCACCACTAGAAAACATTCAAAATAAAGAGAAATGATTAATATATGCAAATACTCATTCTAAGAATTATAAATAATTTGGGTTTTCTAAGTTAGATTTTCATAGTTCCCACAACCCCAAGTTGTGGGTTTAGCTACTCATAACTTGGGCAAATAAAGAAACAATGAATAAAGAAAACATAGTTAATCACTTACCCAAAAAGATTGAAGAATAAGAAAATCCAATATGATTTGAGAATCACAAGATTGAAAGTTGAATTTAATCCACAAGTGAATCTCTTCTTCAAAATGTATCCTCCAAAGATAAACCCTCAAAATTTCTCTAAAATTTTGTGCTCTCTATGTGTCTCTATCTCCTCTCTACTTGAAAACTTCAAAATATACTATAAATGACCTACTATTTTCTATATATAGTATTTACAAACAAGTCCTTACATTAATAAGAAAAATTGGTCAGCGCCTGATATGAGTCATAGTTACGACTCGTAACTCGGTTACGAGCCGTAATCGATCTTTCATGTTCAGTCTCTTACATCTTGGACTTCACTTCGATGAAATACCTTTATGAGTCGTAGTCTGATCTGTGACTCATATTGACTTCTCGTAGTCCACATTTGCATTACTTGGTCCAAATTTGATCAACACTGGAAATCACTACAAGACATCACATTACGACTTGTATATGGAATTACAACTTATAATTGGGTCTCGTGTGGTCGAACTTTAGTATTTCTTCAACAATTGAGTCCTTCACAAGACTGCCTCTATGACTCTTAAATTGAGATACGACTCGTAGAAGGTCTCATATGTCCTCAAAAATCAGCAAAACCTACAACTTTTCCCAAAATTGTGCCAACCTACTTTTCTTGTAAAAACAAACACAAAAACAAATAAAAATCATAAAATTCACATTGAGAACACATAAAATCCTACGTTTTAGGCATCAAATGTGTTGTATTTTGACAGCACATCATGGCCACTATGGCCGACGAGATGAGGGAAGCGAGATTGCGATGGTTTGGACATGTGCAGAGGAGAAGCACTGACATTCCTGTTAGGAGGTGCAAGAGGTAGGATTTAGGAGTTGTACAGAGGGGTAGATGTAGATTGAAGAAGTATCGGGGGAGGTAATTAGGCAAGATATGGTGAAATTTGATCTCACTGAGGACATGACCTTAGATAGGAAGGAGTGGAGGCAAGAATTAGAGTAATACGTTGATAGGCTAGTAACGTTAGGTTGATATCTAGCTTTGGGGTATGGTAGGGTAGTAGATTTTGTCATGCCTTTATATCTTATGATGTCATTATTCGCCTTATATATGTTAATTTTATTATAATTGCATACCATCATGTGTTTTTAGTTAGTAATCACTCTTTCTAGTTATTTTTCTTTTCTTCCCTATCTTTCATATCTAGTTTATTCTGCTTATTGGCTTTTGAGATGGGGATTCCCATAAAACAACCTCTCTACCTCCATGAGATAGCGATAAGGTCTGCGTATATTCTACCCTCTCCAAACTCGACTTGTGGGATTCCACTAGGTATGTTGTTGTTTGTTTGTTATGAATGGGATGAGACAATGTGGTTTACTTTGATGTTTGATGTGATGATAGATATTAAGAGAATTTTAAAATTTTAAGGTTGTAAATAAATTTTAATTTGGATTGTAATAGCGTAGTATTTATGTTGCTATTTTTACTTTTCTTTCCTTTTTTTTCTTGAGTTGAATAGATGAATGATTGCAAATTGTGTCCTTGAATTTTGGAAAACCCAGTGAATATATGACAAGTTGTTCAAATGTTAATATCATATCTCTAGTCCTTAGTAATCCGGGCATCAATGTTCCATATCTTTGATTCGGATGGTGCCATGGACGAGGAGCATGTACTAACTAATAAGTCTTGTCTTGATAAGTCAGTCCATGAACAGATTTGAGAAATCTTGAGTTGACTATGTGATCAATTGAGCTTAGATACGCGATGATAAAAAAATTGCAAGTGTGCGCCATTTTTTAATGCGACGCTATTTTGCCAATATGGGATTTAGAATTTTGTTAAAATGTTTGTTTTGCAACATCTAGAACTTGACTGGTCTATGTTGAGGAGTAACTTGATTAATTCTGGATTAGGAGAGGACCTTAGGCCTTTTTTGGTTTCACTAAGTCCAGTGACCATAGTGACATCCCTTGACAATGAAATGAATCCTTAGTGAAGCCCTTTTAAGCCTTCATCCTTTCTTTCACAACCTTGTAACCTTGACTCATCTTTAAGGAAGACAATTCCTTCCTGTTTCCTAGAGATCCTTCCTTGACCTTAAAATACTGAGCAGTGGCCAAAGGGTAAGTTGGGAAGTAGGTGCCTCCCATGCAAGAGTTGGAAAAGGAGGGACAAAAATGAAAGAAATAAACTGAGGAGTTCTAGAAATGAATGAAAGAAAAAATTAAAACAGTGCTTGAAAATTGAGGAGCCTTCAAAAGTTTTTAAAAAATAATTACAAGGAGGGGAGATACTAAGGTTGATAAATCAAAAGCAAAAGAGATATCAAAAAGGAGATAAGTGAAAAGGGGACCAAAAGAACCTTTGATCCTGAAAAGAATATGTAGAGTTAAGGAGGGATTAGCCACTACTGAAGATATGTCATCCTACCCAACATTACAGTCCTAGAAAAGTCCTTTAGGATCCTAGTCCAGAAAAAAGTCAAGTGAACTTTCATTGAGAATAAGGGCAAGCCTATAGGTTGAAGCTTAAATGCTATTTCTCATTTGAGAGAGTGAGAGTTGAAGAGATCCTTTAAAAATAATGTTATAATCTTGAGTGTTCAGGATCTTCTTTGGCATAAGGGCAAATGGTGATGCTTTTAGGCAATGATTAGCAATTACATGAGTAATTGTGAGCATATCCATGTTTCAGTTACTCCTTAGTCATCTCTCGAGGCTTCAAAGTCACATCAGTCATTTGTAGAAGTTCAAAAAGGGATGAAAAGGTAGAAGTGTATGTGTTGCTCCTTGTGGCCCTATTTGGAAGCTCTGAAATTAGATAGATTGATGTTTGATTTGCCTGAGTGTAAGCAAAGGATTAAGTTGGGGTGTTGATGATTCCATATTTCGGACTCATATTGGGGATAGCTTTCAAAGAAACATTGCCCTTAGTGTGATATTATTTCTAACTTCTAACAAATATGTATGTGCTATGATAGGAAATGGGATTAAAAGTTCACAAATATATAATACTTAGTAAAATCTTGGACAAGGAGCAAAAGTGCGAAAAGGCGAGAAAAGTGGTATCGCCAACACACTCGATGATCTAACGAATACTCAAAAAGACCTCCTATCATTGCAGCAACCAAGACTTAACATCAAATCAAGAAGGAAGTTAGACTTGATATCATAAAGAATCTTTGGCGCACCATCAAATTGCATAGGAGATTGCCTAAAGTTGCAGCACTCAAAGCCCCAAAACACTTATAAGAAGGCGTGATGGATACTTTAGCGAATCACCAAATTGAATCAGTAGAATTAAGAGTAATCTTCTAATATTGCAGAAGACGAAGCCTTATGAAGATGCAGAGGAAACTAGTCAAGTGTGCATTTGGCACATAGCCGGAGTGCTCGATGATGGTCGGCCTTGACCACCGAATGACATTTCATAGAACATACTTTCACATATTTGCATATCGTATATAAGCAATTTAGAAAGGACATGTACATATCATATCATACCATATTAGAATAGTTCTTCTAAGTTTAGGAGAGTAGTACGTAGAACTTTCCTCTTAGCGTACAAAGTGGAGTAGGGTTTTGAAGCTTTTGGGAAGCCAGTTTGGAGTAGATTGGTTGCTGATAATCAACTAAGTTCTATTCAATCTTATTACCATGACTACAGCTACTATATTTAGTATCAACTCTTTAATTTCTAGCATGTATAGCTAAAATTCTCATGTTGAGGTGTGCTATTGATATAGTTTTTCGATTTATCTATAAGGTCTTTGCTATTTTGACTTATTTGCAGTTGATTTGAGTGAATTTATATACATTCCTATGTTTAATCTATAATTTCAAGGTTGAAATCTTGGGGTTTACTCAAGATCTCTGATTGTTTCCTTAGCCTAAATTATTAGAGTGTGGAATAGATATGATGGCTGGAAACCTCTTGGGGTTTCAATTGAAGTCCATAACTATGGATTCAAAGGCCAAGGTATTAGGGGTTTTGCTGAGACTTCTTAGGCGGAGCATGTCCTCGGATCCACGTACAGTTTCATAGTTAAAATTCATGCAAAATACTCGTGTATCATAGCTGAACATAAGTTATAAGAAACCTAGCCTATTGACTCAATATCAACGTACATGTTAGACCTAGTTGGTAGATCGATTCCCATATTTGCACATCCCTAACATCTTCCCTTATTTGCTGATAAGATTTGTTAATCAAAATTTGTGTTGTCCGATTCTTATTTTTGAAATATTGTAACTCCCAAGATCCTATAATTACTTAGTCTAACTAGTTACTTCTATCTTGATCAACGATTCCTTATGGATTGACCCCAACCTCTCAGTTGGATTATTATGTTGATGATGACCAGCCCTGCTTCCTTTGATTAGCCAGGTTGAGCAATATCAGGCTTGCACTTTGCCTGAACTTTCCAGATTTCAACTTATTTTGTATTTTCTAAGTTCCTAACGTACAAGGATTTATAATATCCCCCCTAGGGAGCATTCGTCCTCGAATCTGCTACACGTAAGCTCTAAGGAGTTAAGGAAGCAACTAACAACCCAACATGATTGAAAAAAATACAATTTAAAAATCTTTTTCATGAAATTTTCAAACCCATGCTTCAAAAATCTTTCCAATGCAATCTTATAAACATGCATAGGTGTCACGAAAACTAAATTACAAGGAATTGAGATTTTTGGGCAAGAAGAAGACATAAGGGTATTGCTTTTCCATATTCACTTTTTCTTCACACGTAGCACTCTCAACTTATTGGTTTCTTCAAAGAACTTTCACAGATGCAACTTCCTTGTTTCCCAACTTCTTTATTTGCCATTGTAAAATTTCAACCAGAACCCTTCATAGATCTAATTTTCTTACACACTCATATCTTCCAAAGGAATTATGGAATTTGGATCATCCATGAACTTTCTCAATATCAGCACATGGAACACTAGATGAATCATATTCATCTCCAATGGAAACTCCAATTCATAAGCCATCTTGCCCACCCTCCTAACAATTTTATAAGGCCCTACAAACTTAGGGCTCATTTTTCCTTTCTTACCAAACCAGATCATACCCTTCATGGGTGAAACCTTCAAAATACACCCACTCATCAATATTGAGCTCAAGATCCCTTCTCCTAACATCAGAGTATGACTTTTGACATCTTTGAGTTATCTTCAACTTATCCCTTATAAGCCTTACTTTCTCCATAGCATCCATAACCAAGTAGGGTCCATCAAGTCCATTTCACCAATTTCAAACTAGCCCATTGGAGATCTACATTGCCTCCCATACAAGGCATCAAACCATGCCATCTCGATGCTAGAGTGATAGTTATTGTTATAGGCAAATTCTGTAAGTGGAAAGTGGTCATCTCAACTCTCTTTGCACTTTAACACACAATCCCTTAAAATATCTTCTAGTGTTTGAATTGTTCTCTTGACTTGTCCATTGGTTTGAGGATGGAACGCGGTACTCAACTTTACCTTGGTACAAATCCTCCTTTAAAATAACCTCCAAAAATGATAGGTGAATTGAGAACACAAAATTTGATATAATAGACAATGAAACCCCATGTAATCTCTCCAACTCTCAAATATACAATTTAGCATAATCATCCACACCATTGGTTGTATTGACCGATAAGAAGTGAGCCTACTTTGTCATTTTATAAACTATCACCCAAATGGAGTCAAAATGCCTCTTAGTCTTAGAAAAACCAACCACAAAATATATATTGATCTCTTCCCACTTTCAAGTGTGTATTTCAATGTCTTAGTCTAGTCCACCTAATTTTTGATGCTCCACCTTAACTTATTAACAATTAGGGCATTTGTCCACGAACTTCACAATGACTTTCTTTATTCAACTCTATCAAATCAATACACCTCCCTTAGGTCTATATACATCTAAGTGGACCCAAGATGAATAGAATAGGATGAATTATGAGCCAATTTCAAAATCAAACTTTCAACCCATCAACATCTAGTACACAAAACCTATCTTGGTAACGAAGTACTCCGTCTCTCCTTATGAGAAAACCTCCATTTTACCTTCCTTTACCAATCTCTTCAATTTAACCAAAGTGGGATGAAAATCTTTCTTGGATTTAACGTCCATAATCAATAAAGATTCGAAACTATTTGACACTACCATACACTATTTCCGACATCACTCAACCTAACTCCCAATCTAGCCAACCTATGAAATTCCCTTGCCAACTCATTCTTCCCATCATCAAGGTGAAACATGCTACCTATAGATACCCTACTAAGCACATTGGCTACCACATTATCCTTCTTAAGTGATACTTTACACTCATGTCATAGTCTTTGAGAAGGTCTAACTACCTTTGTTCCCAAGGTTGAGGTCGCTTTGAGTGAACCATATTGGAGACTTTTCTGATCAGTGAAGAAATCTATATGAACCCATACAAGTAATGAAACCAAATTTTCAATGCAACTACCATGGCTGCAAATTCAAGATCATATGTTAGGTAGTTCTTTTCACGCTCCTTCAATTTTCTTGAAGCATAGGGAATCACCTTTCCATGTTACATCAACACATAACCCAAACAAACCTATAAGGCATTACAATACACAACAAACCCTTTGATACCCTCTAACAATGTCATGATTGGAGACAAGGTTTGGAAGTTTTTTCCACTCTCATCTGTCCACACAAATTTTACTTTCTTTTGAATCAACTTTGTCAATGGTGACAAAATGGAGGAGAACCCCTAGCTCTGGGATGATAGCTCTACTTATGGTTTACAAGACCCTAAGTCATGTCACACTCTTAGGTGGTAATATTAACATTAAGAGACATAAGTTCCTCTCTCATGGTTAACATCGAAGGAAAGTCTCAAATAAGAAAGCTGGGTGCATCTCTACTAGATCAACAAAGCCATTTTGGTAGGTTAGCATAGAGCAATCTCTATAGTCCCTCTCAGCTAGAATAGTATCACCAACAGGAGTAGATACACTGAAGGGTTCATAAGGACACCCGAGAGTTTTATCAAATCCACTAGCCACAGAAGGAGAAATAATCGATAGGGTTACACTAGGATCCATCAAAACATAACAATCAAGAGTAAAAACTTGAATCGTACCCATCACAACATTTGGAGAGAGTCTTCCTAATCTTGGCGACTATCCATGACATACAACTAGTCTATGGCCCTACTCCTGCCAAAAGTAGCATCTCTTTGATTTTCTCTAACTAGTGATGTTGATGTAAAGGCTTGATCCTTTTTGGCCTACCTTGGACATTTCCTTTGAAAGTCACCCACTTGGCCACACTTGTAACACCCAGTGCTCCCTTCATGGCACTCTCCCAAGTGGAATTTTTCATACTTGCAATATGGTTCCTTGCCTTAGGAACCTCGAGCCACATTGGCTTGTGACTAAGATCCTTGAGTTCTAAAGTTATGATGCCCTGTTGAAAAGTGACTCTAGTTCTATTCCCCCTCGGCCTCTTAAACTTAGGCGGGTTAATCCTCAAGAACTCATAAACCCTGGATGTATTCTGAGCACCCTGCCTGCCTGCTCAATGTCTAGCAACCACTGTTGCCACTGCCTGACCAAAAATATGGATCCCCTGGCAAAGCTCACCATTGATGATGTTAATCTATGGTGGATGCATGGCAGGGACGGCTGGGCCTATAGGTTCATCCCAATTCTGGGCTTAAGTTGGTTAGCATTCTGTCTAGCCAGATGCCCTTTTCCTTTATCAACTATTATTAGAAGCATGATAACAATTTTGTAAATGTGTAATGCATGAATTAAAAGAAAGCTTTCATAGAGTTTTAACTCTATCGCCTGAATTGATATATGAAGAAGTGAAACAATTCCTATGTCCTATAGCCTCTTTCTTATAAAGTGTGGTGTGCAAAACACTCATAAGCATGACTCTACTCGACATGACTTCATAGGATCCCTAGAATATTGAACTCTGTGTTTTGATAGTAAGTTGTCATGCCTCGGGAGGGTACCCTAGATGGGCCAGCACTCAGAGACTATTGCTAGTCCCCAAGTGAACCACTTCGACTCATCGCACTCACTCAATCAACATATTTAACAAATCAGTGGAAGACTATGATGATAGAAAGTGGACAATCTAAAATACATAAAAATCAAGTCAACTCAATAAGACTAGTATGAAAGAAACTAGTTAAAAATAAATATTCAACTAAAAATGTATCACACTCTAGTCTATGAAGCCTCTGTCAACTATTTAGTGGTGCCAATGGCAAACCCATGGCTACCTCAAATCAAATAAGAAAATCTTAAATCTAACTCTAAAGGCTAGATGAAAATATAATGAGTATCCTCCAAAAGTAGGAGAAGGCTCACCAACTAAGCTGGCTGCGACTGATCCTCAAAAGTAAGCTTGTTGATGATCTCTAGTACTTGTCTCTATATCATAAAATGATACATTTCCAATAGACGTCAGTACGTGGAATGTACGAATATGTAAAATGGGTGAATGAAACTGATATAGGTAGAACAATAATCAATGCTGAAATACTCAATCAAAAATGTCAAATGTCTATCTAAAAAAAGAATAAAAAATAGATAATGACCCATCAATACAATCCAATCATTCCAATCAATCCAATCAAATCAAAAGACTATCGATTAAAACTTTTATGGGAGTTTCTCTTATCCGACAACAATCACTTATGAGCTACTGAATGTATAACAATTCAGTTGATGTTGCCACAGTCATTCAATACCTTGTCAGGGTAAGAACAAATCAAATTCATAGTGGATCCGGTAATCGTGTCCTCTATTATTTTAGGGATACCTTATCATGAGGAGACATCCGCCTTAATGGTTCAATAGTCTCCTACATTTGGTGACGTAGTTAATGAGTTTGAGTTAGACTTACTCTCACTCAATTCGATACTCGATACTTCTCCCAAGAGTCAATTCTCATAAATAATCAATCTCAAACAATCCAATCAGTAAGTCTCATAAGGACTCATATTGATTCGCCAACCTTTCAAGAATGAATTAATCAATCATACCGGAGGACTTTCAATTTAGACCAATCTTTTAAAGTTCAATCAGGAAGACTCTTAGGACCATCAATTTCTATCAACCTATCATCATGCTCACATCACAATCATAATCACAATCATCATTCTCAAATCAAGGCTCTAGACTCAATCCCGAGGTTCATTCATAAGATACTTTATAAAATAACTTATAGGATTTATGCAATAACTCATGAAAATCATTTAATTTGTAAAATCAAGTTTATTATGATCATCAATATATGAAAATACATGGAATGTATATAATTTACCAGAAGAACTTCAAGGAAAACATGCATAAAGACTCAATACTTTCACAATCCTTCTATCACTATCCAAGGAGCACATGGAAGAAGAATCTCACGTTTTAGATAGTCTTACATACTTAAAAATCAACAGACAATAGCAATCCAAAGGACCACAGTCGAATACTTAGAAACCCTAGCTTCTCCCCTCTTCTTGGCTCAAAGTCTTATCTTAGTTTTAGAGTAAGAGACATAAGTGGGTTTTGAAACTTTTTTAGGCCAATAATGACTTATATTGATTTTGGATTAAGTCTAGCAGAGGCAAAAAAAAGTCTAAAATGCCCCTCGAAAGATATGAAATTTTGAACTTCGGTAGAACAGGTCAAGGGACCAGGTCCGCAACGCGGACCTATCGCGTACCTGCTCTTTTTCTTCAAAAATTTTTTGATCAATTTATCAATTCCGTAAAAAATATTAAAACCCAGTTAAGTGAAAATCAACGAGAAGTCTGCGACCTGGACATGTCATACACTTTTTTGGAATTGCATTTTCACATCAAAAAATTATCTTTCGATTCGATTGCTCTAAATATCAGCCAAGACTATTTTTCCACAAATTTTTCATACTAATCGCATTTCCGGCCTTAGATATGCCAATGGACCTTGGGAAGATACATTATACAAGTGTCTCTCATCTAGGTAAAGGTATTTTGATAATTTTATCAGGTAGTACAATATCTGTCAAAATTATTTTTTCTCAGTATATTTATCATTCCTCGAAAACATTTCTCTTAAGTATCTTCAGCATTCATCAAAATCATTTTCCTTCAACAACTTATCATTCACCAAAATATTTTCTTCTACATTTTTATCATTCATCGATACTAATTTGCCACAACATACTTATTGCAACAAATCTTATCACAACATTCCAGAACCAATACAAATGTGTATATTCACACGAATAATAAGAAAATCATAATTTTCTATAAAGAATGCACATCAATAGAGTCATGATATATCACCAATAAAAAGTTAATATAAATCATTCACAACACATCACACATCAATATATCATCAAGTTTCTCTTTTTTTTAATCTTTTTTTTTATCATGAGAAGCATTCATATGATCAGGTCGATGTCACCTAAATTACACCTCCGTTTTAGAGGATAAAACAGTCACTGTCAAGAAATAAATACTAACAAAGGTTAGGGTCGAACCCACAGGAATACGTAGACTCAAGAGAATTTGCCAATTTGCAATCTGAATGATTAACTAACTTACTTCCCTAAAGGATAGGTTTTGCAATAATCAACAAAAAATATAACTAAACTATCACAAGAGAGAAGTCAATAATAGAGAGAAACTAGGGTATTGTGTTTCTAATGATTCCCCAACTCAGTATCACCAGATAACCTAATCATTTTTAGTGTATAGCATGCAGGACGGTAATTTATGTTCACCAAGCCCTTTGTTCAAACGTGAGAGGTGAATTTCACAATGCATCTTGACCCATCTCCATAGGGTGCATTACTAACCATTATCTATTAGTCCCACTACAACCTCTCCTTGGCCCAGTTTGGTTGATTGAACGAGAACAGATCAATCGAACCTTATTAATTAATCTTTTTTCCTATTCATTACTATCTTGGTCCAGTCAGTAACACTAGCTGAGTTCTAATGATTTCCACCACTAGAAAATATGCAAAGCAAAGAGAATTAATTAATACATGTATATACACCTTCCAAGAATCATGATTATATATTTTACTTAGCTTTTTATGGTTTCGACAATCCTAGTTATGGATTTAGCTACTCATGCTATGTGTAGACGCCAGAATTATGAATAAAGAAGACATAACTGAACACTTACACAATAGAATTAAGGACAACAAAAATACAACTTCAATAAGAATTACAAGCTTCAAGGTAAAATTCAATCACAAGTGTTCTCAAAGACTCTTCGATATGATCTTACAATTTTCTCTCTCAAAATATTGAGTTCTCTATGTAGTAGGCGAAAACCTATGAAAAATAACCTAATAGACCTATTTATAATATTTACAATTCTAGTCTTAAACAAAATAGGAGAACTGGTCGGCACGCTATACGAAAGGTCTCTTACGGGTCGTATTGCATTCAACAGTCCGTAATTGGGGTCTCGTACTTCAGCTGCTGGAAATTTGGACTTCGACTCTACGACACCCCTCTACGACTCATAAAGTAATTTATGACCCTTATAGGGAGTTCGTCTGATGAAATTTCTGAAAGTCCAAGTCTCTGATCCTCCTGGCAAGAACCATCTTTTATGAATCTTAAACCTTTCTACGATATGTTCATAGAATGAACTTCAGAAATTAGCCCCTCATTGGAATTCTTCACAAAACCACCCTACGGCCCGTAGAATGGTCTATGGCCTATAAAGGGTCTTGTATAACAGCAAAACTTAGCAACTTCTGTAATTTTTTCCAAAATCAAGGTCAACCTATAATCCTGCAAACATAAAAATAAAAACACATAAAACAAACATCGCATTGAGAACACACAAAATTCCAAGTTTTAAACATTAAGTGTTATATTTTGGCAGCACATCACAGGAAACCATATATATCAATTCCTTCATCAAATTCTATTATTCTCCAACACACATGATAAGAAATATGGGTCTCTATATACTTAATGAAGGGTTACGAAGAAGTTCAATTGCCTCAAATGAATAATTAATTAGTTCGATATTTGAACTTTTTCCTTTTACTGAGCTTCTAAATTAATACAATTTACTCAAATATGGAACTATAGTAAGATTACCTAAATTGTTAGTTTCGAAGATTGAGTTGATTAGTTTCAAAGATCGAGTCCAAGATGACCCAAAAATTCATTCCCAAAAAAATTAAGGTTAAATCCAAGAATTTATATAAAATCATACTACCTAATGATTTTGAAACTTCATTGAAAAATGAATTGAAATTAGCCATTAATTTTTATTTATAAAAAAAATATTTGAGTTCTTGAAAAAAAAAACTCAAATTTTGAAGCTCAAAGCTAAGAATTTGATATTAAAATTATGATACAAATGGTAGGTTATAAAGAATCTAGGTTAAAGTCACTTATCCAATAATTTTATCTTAAGAATCCCCTTTGAAACTTCTACCAAGATTCCACAGTCTAAACATGTTGAATTGGAAAAGAAATCTTGACTTTGAAAAATTTGTTAGACTGCCAGGCATTTGTTTTCTATGATTGCAATGTGAATACGGGGAAGAACTCATACAGACCTCTGTTGTCGCATTCAAAGCCT
Source organism: Solanum clarkiae (assembly GCA_011800125.2). NCBI lineage: Eukaryota > Viridiplantae > Streptophyta > Magnoliopsida > Solanales > Solanaceae > Solanum > Solanum clarkiae. The sequence continues at coordinate 20,782 of JAABOM020130336.1, forward strand.
CATGAATGCATAAAAGAACCTACACAAACCTCCAAGATCACAATCAAAGATTCATAAATATGAGGAAGAAGTCACACGGACTTCAACAATCATGGTCAAGGCTCCATGAATGTAGAGAAGAATAACCAGCAACAAAGCATTACCAAAACTATAGGATAAAAAACTCCCCAAAAAGATCCTCGAGATTCATTCAAAATTTATGCAAACAAACCATAAATATTAGCCCACTAAATTCAATGTTTCAAACTAAATGAAATCATTAAAATACGAATTCGAGATATTGGTGACCCAAAATTTATTTTAGTCATGATAAATTTGTCACGACCCAACCCTAGGGCCATGACTAGTGCCGATTAGGCACCTAGGCCAACGTTAAACCACAAAACCCTCT
>JAABOM020130346.1:0-21170 GCA_011800125.2 Solanum clarkiae
ATGAATCTATTTTTTCCTCTTTTTTTTGGGAGGGGTGGGGGTGGGGGTGGGTTGCGGGTGGGGGGTCACATATATAACCAATCAAAACTAGGAGAGTATAAATTGTACAACTCCCCAATCAATTAGGATACGGAAGGGCAACTTTACACTGTTTTCACCGACTCCTAATTGAAGTTATAATCCTAATTACCTTAGTAAAAGGATTTTTCCACCGTTATTCAACATCTAAAAATAGATGCTTGTTTTGCTTTTTCCATCAATGTCAACAAATTTTCAGAGCTACTCCTTCTCATAGTCCTCTTGGCGTTTTATCGTGCAGGTAACTTCTTTTTTTCCTTTATTTTTTGTTTATTCTTTTATCATCTCTCCCTTTATATGAAAGTAACAAAATAAATATGAATATATTTAATTCATCGAGAAATAACTTTTTTGTTTGATGAACCATCTTTTTTTGATCAGATGAGTATTTTGTATTTCATATGAAAATGACTAAAAAAGAATATACACGCATTTACTTCATCAAGAAATAATTTCTTTGGTTGATGAATCATATCTTTTTTAAAATCACATATGTGTTTTGTATTTCATATGAGAGTGACTAAAAGAAAGAACATACATATATTTAATTCATCAAGAAATAGCTTCTTTGATTGATGAATCATCTTTTCTTTCATTCTTTTTTTTTTTTAATCACATGTTCCCAAATAATTTTATTTCTAATTCTTAGACATCACATAATTGAGAGGTTCATTGTATCATAAGAATATTGTCTTAAAGCGTGAAGGGGATAGATCAACGTCCCTACCTTAAAAGGTGATTTGAAGAAATCCTTATGGTGTGAAGGGGATAGATCAGCGTCTCCACCTTAAAAGGTGATTTGAAGAAATCCTTAGGATGTGAAGGAATGGATACGCATTCTGCCTTAAGGATTACAATTTGAAGACATCCTTATAGTGAAAAGGAATGGATACGTATTCCCACCATAAGAATGACAATTTGAAGACTTCAACTTGTAAACGTTGAGGATTTTCTTGAAGTTCGCACACTTAGTGGCTTTGAAGAACTATGGTGGATTTAAACTTCACTTTGAAGACTTGAAGGATTTGAAGGCTTCAACTAACCCAAATATCTGAATAATTTGCATATTTGGAAGATTTAAAGACTTTAACATGCATATTTAGAAGATTTGAAGACTTCAACTTGCAGATTTGAAGAATTTGAAGACTTCAATTTGCAAACTTGATAAACTTGAAGCCTTCAACTTAAAGATTTACTTCAACTTGCATACTTGAAGAATTTGAGGACTCTAGCTTGCATACTTGAAGAACCTGAAGACTTCACCTTGTGTACTTAAAAGATCTGAAGACTTCAATTTTCATACTTGGAGGTTCGAAGGCTTCAACTCGCGTACTTAGAGGATTTGAAGACTTTGTCTCATATACTTGGAGGATTTGAAGACTTCAACTCGCGTACTTGGAGGATTTGAAGACTTCGACTCATGTACTTAGAGGATTTGAAGACTTTAACTTGCGTACTTCAAGGATTTGAAAGCTTCAACTTGTGTACTTAGAGGATTTGAAGTCTTCATCTTGCGTACTTGGAGTATTTTAAGACTTCAAATTTCATATTTGGAGAGACATGAACACTTCAAGCTGCAGACTTAGAGAATTTGCTGACTCTAACTTCTATACTTAGAGTATTTGAAGACTTCAAGTACACTGTTGAGGAAGCTCATATGTCATAGGGATTTGCCCCCATTGAGTCATCACCATTTGGTATAAGTCCCAGGTTCAATGAAAGGTACTTATAACTTTAACTCTCATATGAGAGATCAAGTGGGGACATGTGTTTTTTTAACATTCATACAACTGAACTTAGAACATAATTCCAAGCGCCTGCATACCTTAATGAAGAGGAGTGTTTTTTTTTTGTGTGTGTCGTACACCCAACATAGTTCTGAAAGAGTGAGTGTTTTTTTTGTGTGTGTGTCGTACACAGTTTATACTCTTGCGGGCCAGGAGTAACATGCAGTTTATGCTCATATGTCATAGAGCATTACCTCACTTCAAGGGTAGTACCTCTTAAGGAATTTTGCATTTATGGGACCGATCCTTACGTCATCTGCATCAACCAATTTGTAAGCACCATTTGAATATGCTTCTTGTACTATATATGGTCCATCCCACTTTGAGGTGAATTTGCCCCCTGACTTGTGAAGTGATGATTGGTCTCTTTACTGCAAGGACTTCGTCTCCTACTTGAAAGTATCTCAGATGAACTTTTTTGTTTAAAGCACGAGATAGACGAGCCTGATAGCATTCAAGATTTTGTTGAGCTTCGAGCCTTTTTTCATCTAGCACTTCTAACTCAAAGAGACGTAGTCGAGCATTCTCTTCTTTGGTAAGTCCCTCTTGAATAGAAAGTCTCAAGGAAGGTATCTGTCGCTCAAGTGGCAGGACTGCTTCAACTCTAAAAGCAAGCGAATATGGGGTTGCTTGAGTTGGTGTGCAATATGTTGTCTTATATGTCCACAAAGCTTCTTCCATTCTTTCATGCCAGTCTCATTTGGACTTGGAGACTACTTTCTTCAGGAGATTGCATAGAGTCTTATTGAATGCTTCAGCGAGACCATTGGTGGCAGCATCATATATAGAGGATTTGCACTGCTTGAAGTCTAAAAGATCACAAATCTTATTCATTAATTTATTATCAAATGTCTTGCCATTGTCGGTTATTATGTATCAAGGAATGTCGAATCAGTATATAATATTCACTCGAATAAAGTTTGCAACATTCTCCTTATTTACTTCTTGGAGAGAGACAACTTCGGCCCATTTTGAGAAGTAACCTGTTGCAGCCAAGATATACAGGTGTCCACCATAAGATTTTGGGAGTGGTCCAACTATATCCAATCCCCAAGCATCGAGTGGCCAAGATGCAACAGTTGGGTGTAGAACTTCAGGCGGTTGATCTATGAAGTTGGCATGGAATTGACAAGCTTTACACCTTCGAGCATAATCCAAACAATTTTTTACCATGGTTGACCAATAATACCCCATTCTCTTTATGTGAAAGTTGAGGTTTGGTTCAGATTGATGCGATCCACATACTCCTGAATGTGCTTCCTGCAGAGCTTGACTTGCTTCTTCCTCCCCTAGACACCAAAGAGTACCCCCTCAAATGATGTTCTATATAGTGTGTCCTTATAGTAAAGGAAATGAGGTGCACGACGACAAATGTCAGTCCTCCTTCTGGCATCTTTTGGGAGTATCCGATAACATAAGTAGTCGATGATAGCTTGTCACCAGTCCTCTTTGTTGACTTCAGAAACTGCAACAACATGCTCAAGCTTATCCTCCATATGTTCATCTTCATCCAGTGGTGGTACTACCTATTTTCGGCAGATAATAACTTGCGTTTGATCAGGAAGAGTTAGAGTTGAAGCTAGAGCAGCTAAAGCATCAACTATTTTATTCTCCTTTCTCAACAGATGTTGGAAGGTTACATCTCCAAGCCATCCTATTAACTTTTGAGCATAACAGTGATATGGGTGCAGTTCAGGCTTTCTGACCTCATAAGTTCCCAAAAGCTATTTAATCACTAATTGAAAGTCACCAAAGACTTACAGTTGTACTTGTTTCATGTCGACAACTATTTCGAGACCAAGTATCAATACTTGATATTCTACGACATTATTGGAGCAACTTTGTTTCAATGTGAAGGAGAATGGTAGGACCTCTCCTTGTGAAGTGACAAACACCACTCCAGTGCCAGCTCCACCACGATGTGCAGCTCCATCAAAGTACATCTTCTAAGGAGGTTGTATTTCGATAGACATCATATCTTTATCAAAGAGCTCATCAGTTAGCTTCCAATCATCTTGTATCGGATGGTCTGCCAAGAAGTCTGCTAATATTTGTCCCTTTACAACTTTTTGAGAGACGTACACAATCTCAGACTGTTGGGATTGGAGATACCACCTTGCCAGTCGGTCGCTGAGGACTAGTTTTAACAAGACAAACTTGATGGGATTTTCTTTACATATGAGACGAACAATGTGAGCTTGAAAATAATGCTTCATTTTTTGAATTGAGAAGACTAGAGCTAAACATAACTTTTCGATTGGCAAATAATTCAGCTTATTTGGTATCATCATTTTGCTTAAGTAGTAGAGAAAGTTTTCTTTGCCTTCGATATTCTCTTAAGCTAATAGGGATCCAACGGACCTTTCTTGTGCCGCAATGTGGAGTATCAATGGCTTTCCAGGTATAGGGGTTGCTAGAACTGGAGGGTTTGCTAGATATGCTTTGATACTTTCAAAAGTTTCGCTACATGTTTGGCCCCACTTAAAAGGAACACACTTCTTCATAAGATGACTGAATGGTTGACATCTTCCAGCTAGATTTGAGATAAACCTCCTCAGATAAGCTAACTTTCGTTGAAGGCTTTTTAACTCATGAATATCTCAAGGCTGGGGCATCTTCAGGATGGCATCAACTTTAGCTTGATCAATCTCGATCCCTTGATGTCGCATAATAAAGACAAGAAATTTGCCAAAAGTAACCCCAAAGGCACATTTCAATGGGTTCATCCTTAGCTGATATCTTCGGAGCAATTCGAACGCTATTCTTAAGTCTTTCAAATGGTCGCCCCTCTTTCTCGACTTCACCACCAAGTCACCAACATAGCGTTCAAAATTTTTGTCGAATAAGTCATCAAATATATTCTGCATAGTCCTTTGATATGTAGCACCAGCATTGTTTAAACCAAAAGGCATCACTTTGTAGCAATAGATACCTTTAGATGTGTGAAATGCATTCAGTTCTTCATCCTTTAGTGACATGAGGATTTGGTTATAGCCAGAAGAATCATCCATGAATGATATTGCCTCATAACTAGTTGTAGCATCGATCATTAGCTCTAGAATGGGAAGCAGGAATTCACCTTTAGGGCATGCATTGTTAAGATCTCTGAAGTCAACATAAACTCGAATTTGGCCATACTTTTTCCTCACAAGAACAATGCTGGAAATCCATGTGGGGTGTTTAACTTCATGAATAAAGCCTGCCTCAATGAGTTTTTTGACTTCATTCTCGATCAACAGGACCAACTCTGGCCTAAAATGTCTTTGGGCCTGGTTCACAGGACGGGCACCATTCTTGACTACCAATTGGTGTACCACTATTTTAGGATTTAGGCTAGACATTTCCTTGTAACTCCAAGCGAGGACATCCTTATACTCTTTAAGTAGATTCATATAAGCGCTTTCTTCATCATCTTCTAGAAAAGCTCTTAAGTAAGTTGGCCTTGGGTCTTCATCAATGCCAAGGTTAACTTCCTTTAAAGGATCTATCGTGGCTTTCACTCCTTCTTCCAATTCTGGTGGAGCATCTCTAGCATCTTCTTCCTCTTGTGGATTATTCTCACTGACAGATATATGGTAACACCAAGCAATGTATTCTAATCCTCTATCAATCTCTACTTGAGATGATGCATCAAGCTCCCTCAAATCTGCAATATGAAATGAGGAGCCTACACTTTCTTCTTCTTCCTCACATTCCTTGGTGTAAACCATGGTATGAGTCTTTGCCTTTAGCACTTCTCCACATAAAACCATGAGTTCAACTTTTCGCTTCATCTTAGAGGGAATTGTGCTATGGATATCCTTTTGGATGTGGAGCAAGTGTTGTCACCCTTAGGTAACTTCTCCGATGCTTCTTATTTTCTTTCTTCAATTGTCCCAACCTCTCGAACACAAAAGTTCTCGCAGTGGGTTTTCTAAGTCGATCGAAGACAGAAGGCCTTTTGTTAGAAGAAGAAGACTCATCTTCAATAGTGATGTAATTGTTACTTGCTCTCCTTATGGAAATACGAACTAGAGGTGGTTGGCCATAGCCCAAACCTTCGTGCGCTTTCTTGGTGACATCATCTATGGGAGTTTTCCTAATATAGTTGGCTCATTAGGGTTATATCCGGCCTTTGCAAGTAACTTGTAAGCATTTGGATCAAAGCCATTTGTACATTTTGTAGGGAGTGGCATATCTTGAGGTGGATTTTAAGACACAAACTCTCCCAGTAGCTTTGAAGACAAGTTGATTGCATCAATACGTTTTATAGGAAGAGTTAGCCCCCCTAGTACGTTTCCTTGAACATCATATGATTGACCTGCCTCTTTCTTTGCCTTCGGAACATAGCGAGGTACAAAAGTTGGCTTCTTCTTCAAGGACACGATCTTCCCTTTATCTGGATGGGAACCTAGCTCCCCAATATTAGACTTGACCTTTCCAACAACCATATCAGTCCTTTTACCAGAAGGCGTATTAGACTTGGTCGATTTGACATCGTCAAGTTTTGCTTTCTTCACAATATATTTCTTCAGATAGAATTTTGCATCAGCAAAGTGTGACTCAGCTTCAGTGAAAGGATTATCATCAACAACTATTTTCCTTTCAATTCTATCTTTAAGATACTTCAAACATTGATAGTAAGAGGATGAGACAATTTTATTCTCATGTACCCAAGCATACCAAGCAATATATTGAATGAAGTCTTCGCATCAATCATATGCATCCATGCACTAGATTGCAAATCACCAATATGGATTTCTAACTTGATGGAGCCTATAAACCTCTGCCCCCCTTGATTGAATCCTTGTATTAACAGACAACTTTCACTAAGTTCTTCAGTCGTGATGCCCAGTTCTTTCAATGTATGGATGGGAAGAATGTTAACCCCAGATCCTTCATCAATCAAGAATCTATTTGTCCTCTTCTCCAGCACATGCCCCACCATGTACAAAGGATGATTATGCAACTTTTCACCGAATAGGAGATCATCCTCTGTAAATATATTTGTGTATCACATGCAAGTGTTTCTTGGGAAGAGGGTTCTACAGGTTTCTCAGAAGATAATGGAGACGCTTTTGATGATGTTTCGCCTATCGCTTCTGCTTCACCCATGGGAGACATCTTTGATGAACTTTCACCTACTTTTCTCCTTTGTTGGTGTTAAAACATGATGCCTCGTTACTGTTTTGGACAATTATGGTATGAAACCAACTCGGCAAAAACTCTCCAAAAGTCATAGGATGTCGTGCCTTTCGGTAGTGATGCACCTCCACCTTTTCTTTCTTTAGATGAGTGACTAGATTTTTCTTGGTCTCCTCACCATCTTTCCCTGGTTGATTGCTTAGATGATTCTCTTTGTGAACTTGTCTTCTTACGTCTTCGCCTAGTCACGAGAATCCAATCTTCATCATTATTTCTATCGATTTGGATTTTATTTGGCTCTAATGACTTCTCTTTTTCAGGAGTATATATCTGAAGTGGGTCAAGTGAGCCAAAAGTGATAGAGATTTGGTTAGAACTCGCTTTCTCATCATCAAGGACAATCTTCTCCTCCCTAGCCAGTTGTATGACTTTGTCGTTGAAGATGAAACACTTTTCAAGAGGATGACCCAAAAGTCTATGATATTTGCAATAGTTTGGGTCAGCGGTCTTTCCAGCTTCATCAGGTCGTTTCATTTCCAGTAACTCGATGAGCTTCAGTTCAACCAATTCATCAAATATTTGAGAAACATCATATCCAGAAAGGGGTATTCTTTTTCTTGCATCTCCTTTAAAGTCAACTTTCGATTTGGACGCCCTTGAAAAGTTGTCTTCACACTCTGTTTCCTGCTTTCTTTTGTAGTAAACTTCACAGGTAATGTGTTAACATTCATAGATTCCTTGTTATCATTCTTGAGCACAAATTTGTTTCATTTCTTCGGTTCCTGCTTATCCTTTCCTTTGCGAGGATCATGGATAGGCATTATATCTTTCCCTGCAGAAGACATGTTCAACTCCATATCGTAAGCGCGAGTAGCTAAATCTTCAAAGGACTTTGGCTTGATTCTTTGTAAGATTTAGAGAAGCCCCAATGCATCCTGTGGATACACATTTCAATTGCAGAAGCTTCACTAAGTCTATCTTTGCAATTGAGACTCGCATTCCTCCATTGATTTATAAAGTTGATGAATAGTTCATCTTTCCTTTGACGAGTATTTGTGAGTTCCACCATGCTCACCGTGCGTCCTGTGCTATAGAAGCGATTGAGAAACTCATGCTCCAATTGCAACCAACTACCAATGGAATGAGGTTCAAGATCTGTGTACTAGTCTAAGGCATTTTCCTTCAAGGAGCAGACGAATTATTTGACGAGGTAGTCTCTATAGGTCCCAGCATTATTACATGTCTCCACAAAGTATGCGACATGTTGCTTTGGATTTTCTTTGCCCTCGAACTGCTGAAATTTGAGGGGTTGATAACCAACAGGCATTTTAAGGCTATCAATCCTTGCGATGTAAGGCTTGGTGTTATTTGGAAAAAATGACTTTGAATTTCGAGAATTCAATTTATTACTTAATTGATTTAAGTAAACCAAATTCTCAAAATTGAAATAGAGTCGCCACTTAATTTTTAGGAAAAATCAAGAAAATCATTTTAAAAAGATTTAAACAGAAAAGAAAATTCTTTTAAAATCCAAAGAAAAGGTTCATGTTCATATTTTCACTTCAAGAATGTTTTACGTACTTAAAATGACTGCTAACACTCGGTAATCCAACGACTAGGAAATTTTGACTAATTTTTTTTAAAATTTGATTTTAAAGGGATCAAAAGACCTAAAGCATATTTTAGAAAATTCTAAGTAATTCAAAACTTAACTCATATTTGATGAATTTGAACTAAAATATCAAAAGAGGAAGAATTTCCACAAGTATTGAAAATATCAAAGTAAGGAAAATCTCCTCTTTTTTTTGAATAACATGAAATAAGAAAATAACACAAATGGTTTTGACATGTTGGGGAATTTAATTAGATTTAAAATAAAACAAGCAAATGTTAGTACTCCAATAAATACAAATAAATAAATAACATAATCTAAAGAGAGTCAAGAGTTGGGCTTTTGGCCCACTTTGTCATTGCTGAAATCTTTTGGACCTTTGGTTCATTCAAATTCCCTGTGTATAAACTAGCTATATACCGGTGTATACAGGGTGTATAATAGGTATATGAATTGCTATCCAGCTTCCAATGACTCAAATAAGACCCAAAATGAAAGGGTAGAGTCCCAAAAGGACTCATATCATTGTTCGTGCAAAAAAATAAAGATAAAAATTAGTATGCAATGTAGATGAACTCGAATAAATGTTAAGAATCACCTAAATGAAATAGTTTTGAATAAAGTTCGACTACGTAATAGGAAAAATCACTAAGTTTGAAATAAACTAGAACATTATTTTTGCTATATGTCATATGATAGTAAAAAATTAATTAAAAGTATAAATCATTGCTTAGACCACACAAACAAGTAAAGAAAATTACACAAACAACATTTACATCAATTTTGCTACACAACTTTACTACTTTACTAGTATTACAAAGAAGACAACTTTATTTCAACAAAGTACGACACTAGAGTAAAAAGGTTCTTGGACTTAACAATTTAAGTAAAATAACAAAGATGATCACTTTAGCACCTTTTGAGGTACAAAAGTCAACAATTTCTTGGTCCAAAAAATTTATAGCATTTGATTGTTCCAAGAAAAGAGAAAATGGAACAGGGAATAAAGAGTGACCCTCACATGCTATATATACTTTTAAATATGAAAATTATTATATGGGGTTGCTAACTTGTTATTATTAAATTTATTAATGTCAAATTGCCTAAAAATTCTCAAACCAAACGAATGCCCTCCAATAATTTAGATCATTTAAGTCAGTGTAATTCTCCTAATAGGTTTTATGGGACATAGAGAATATTAGGTATGCTCTCAATTGATACACACATACTATCTTAAACTAGAACTTTTTCTTATTTTCAGGCAGTGAGGAGAAATACACGAAGGAAAAATAAATAGGTTTAATGGGACATAGAGAATATTAGGCATGCTCTCAATTGATAAACACATATTATCTTAAACTAGAACTTTTCCTTATTTTCAGGCAGCCAGGAGAAATACACTAAGGAAAAGTAAATTGAACAAAGACACCATGACATCTAAAGATCAAATCGTGAATGTATTTCGAAACCACACGAATGTTTAAGTAAGAAAGGCAACAAGAAAAGTTTTGCGATGTCTTTTTCCAGCCATAGGTGAAATGAATACAGAAAAAGGAAAAAATCGAAATATTTGAAATGAAATAGATCATAAGGAACAGTAAAGAAAAATTGAGATTCTCAAACCCAAAACATGTCCTGCATCCAAATTTAACATATAATCAAGAAGATATTTTTAAACAAAATTATACACTACAACGAGCCAGACAAGATCAACTAAAAGCCTCAATATGTTGAAAAATGACAGAACCAAGCCAGGGAAGAACCTCACAACACTTTCTCATGGATTTGAAATTATTTCGACAAAAAACTTACACTCACATCAGAGGTTCAACTGTTAAAGTATGGAATAACATCAAAACATGTCTCCAAAAAACATCTTAATGACCAGTGAAGCAATATTAGGTTTAGTTGAGCAAAACATAAACATGAAGATTTAAATACAACACCCATACTTAATCTCACAATCCAAGCAAACATAGCCAAATAGATGAAGAAAGCGGAATTAAGGCTATTACCTTTTTGAAGCAGGAATTGGGACAAGGACGATGAGCTAAAGAAAGCTTCCACCACCACCAAAAACGTAGTCTTGTTTTCAAAGCTCAGAATTTCCGGCTTAAAGCTCCTTCAAGGTAAATCAACTTTTGGAAAATTACTCTAAAAAATAGAAGTGTTGTGTATATTTTTTCAAGAATGAAGAGCGGCTCTTAACTGAAAATTTTAGATAATTTTTTTTCATCTCCAAAACTTCCTCCTTACTATGAAGAACGAGGAGGAATTTATAGGCAATTAGAGTTGATTTGAATTTCAAGAACGTTGAGAAATTTGGTGATGTGGATTGGAGCCATTGAGATCATTTTGGCATTTTGTTGGGTTCTTATTTGTTGAAGGTGGAGAAGGAGAAGATGAAAGAGAAGGAGTGGGTGTGAAAAGAAGAAAAAAAAAGAGTGAAAAGAGTTAAAGTAAAAGGAAAAGAGGAGTAAAAAAAGAAAAGGAGTAGGGGAAAGGTGAAACATGTGGGGTCGGAGGCATGAGTTTGAATTTTAAAATACATAAATTAAAATAGATTAATTAACGATCTTCTTTAAATATCGAAGTGAAATAATTAATTTTAAAATAATTAACAAGAAAAAATTAAAAAAATTAGGATGATTTTTTAATAAATATAACTCTAAAATAACTTAAAATATATATTTTTTCGAAGATAATTATCTCATATTGTTAAAAATTAAAAAAGCTAAATAATTAATTTATATTATGGAGGGTAAAAATTGAGTGTCAACACTTGGCATACATATGAAAAGACTTGGCAGAGACTTCATACTTGTCTTTAATGGTCCATTCAATGAACTTCTTTAATTGATCAAGTGGGATCATTCCTTCGGCAGAAACTGGCAGCTCCTTGAGAGTCGGCGCTTGCTTCGCAGGATTTTCAGTCTCTTAAATCTCAATACTCTTCCCAGGTGCATGGCTAGATTCTCCATTTAATAAGCCATCTACTCTATCCATCAACTTATCGATATGAGACTCTTAGTGTTGCATATGTCTGATCAGTCCTTCAATCATTTTTGTCATATTTGCAAGTTGTTCCTCCGTGGATGAAGCATTAGTTGTCATCGGTTGCATGACTGTTGGAGGCATAGAAGAGTAGCATGGATTATCATAGAAGTTGATCTTCAGAGGTCTCACATTATGCGACGCATGTGGAGAAGATTCATTGGACGAGTCCTGATCTTTCTTTGCAGTAGAATTCTCGGAACCAGAGACCTCAAGTAGAGCTAAAGTCTTCTTGATCTTCTCAACAACACTACTTCCTTCGTCTGAAGCATTTGTGGAGGATCTTGCTTCTCTTGTAGTTGAAGATTCAAAATTAGGAGTTGATGGAGATGACACTCACGGTGTTTGTTGTCTTAGTATAGTGGCTTTGCTCCTTGTAACAACTCCAACACTTCCAAAAGTAATACCCATGATTCCCTCTACTTCAGCGGAGAACTTAGAATCAACAGGCTTAGAGGAAGTTGATTGGGAGATTTTCGTGCAAGTCATTTCAGCATTTTTTGTTTCTTGAAAAGTTGAGATGAGAGTTAGAGATTGTCCCACTGTACGTGCCAGAATTTGTATGACAATAAAATTTGCATCGAAAAAATATTAATCAAGGAATGAAAAATATTGCTACAATCCTAGTATTTTATTTCAAGGAGTGAGTTTTACAATCTCTATGAATCCTCTGATTCGCCTTTTCAAATATAAACTCAAGGGCTCTTTAACTTGATCTTGAATCTTGAAAACTTGATGGATTTGATCTTGACTTGTATTTGAATTCAAGGACTTTTGGGTTTGATTTTAAATTCGGTGGTCTTGGTCTTAGTTAAATGATTTGATAAACTTGAACTTGATATGATATTATTCTTGAACTTGATTTTGACTTGTACTTGAATCGAAGGGTTTTTGGGCTTGTTAACTTGAATCCGGTGGTCTTAATCTTGATGCGTTCTTGAACTGGAATGCTTGATTTCTTGAATTCTTGTTGCTTGTAGAAAAATCTGCATGTTTGATCCACGAGCTCTCTATGGCTTCTTGTTAGATTTCTTGATGTGAATTCTGAATTATGAGGACCCTTTTTATATAGTTGTAGAATAGAGGAGTCATGATAGAATCAGACTTTCTTTCAGCCACTCAGATTTAAGGTGACATGGTGTAGGAAAAATGATAAGAATAGGTTTTCTTGAGTTATAATGGAATCGGGCTTTTTTCTGGCCAATCAGATTTAAGGTGACATGGCGCAGGAAAAATGATAAGAACAGGACTCCTTTCAAGTGACATGACAATATTTGATTGGTTGGGATACGTCACTTGCACATGCAACACATATTTATTGGCCTTTGATTTAGACAGGAATGTCATGTCATTTTGACACATGATATAGTCCTATTGATTTCTTTGTTTGACTTGGCATGCCACATCATTCGACACGTGGCATCAAGTGGGCCTCTAAGATGAGAGGATATTAGGCCTTGCAAAGTGGGTCATCTTTTGTATCCCAAATAAATGAATTTGGACTTTTAATTAAATTCATATTTCATTGGACTTAATTAATTAACCTAATTATATTAATTCACCATATTTATTTGAACTAATATATTTTGAACTAAATATAATTTGAATTATTTTATAAAATTTATATTTTAATAAAATTTATATGATTACATATAATTTTTTTACAAAAAACAAAGCAACACTTTTTAAAAAAAAAAAATTAAACTGACAATTTTTCAAACATTGTTTTTTAATTATATGGTTGGTCTTTTAAGTTAGTATAGTGATAGTAATTTATTTATTTTTTTAAAACTACCATTTGTTTTGATAAAAATGTATACTTTTCAATTTAAAATGATAATTAATTTATTTGAAAAATTGCCGAGCGTTATTTTAGGCATTGGCTTGGATATTTTTTTTCAAAGTTTCATATTATAATTTGTATTTTATAGAGAAGTTTAGTATCGATAAAATTATTTTACTTCTAAAATAATAGAAAAAATTCAATATTCTACCAATACCTTTTTTTTTTGTCTTTAAAACCAAAACCGCCTAGTATAAGTGCTATAGTTACTAACAAAATAATTTTTGAAAGAATTGAAGTTACTTTTTTTACTGCATAATATATTTAGGTTTGAAGAGAGAGGAAGTTAGGGAAATGTTTGAAAATTTTAGGAGTAGTTTAGACTTGGTATTGTCATCTTTATCTTTTTAATTGATTTAACTTTTAACTACCCTTATAATAATTATTTATTCTGCTCAATTGAAATTTTCTGTTTTAAATGATTCAATATTAGATACTTTTAATGTTATTTTTATAGTGTTTTTCTTAAATTCAAGTGGCTTGACATATATTTATTAATGTATTTTTTATGATAAATTTAAAAAAAAATAAAATTAAAGCCCACAAATTTCTTGTAGTTCCATAATTAATGGCTAGTAGGACTATTATGGGAACTTTTACAACTCCTACTTATTTGGACACGTTTTTCTTTTTTAAAAAGATTAATTTGTAATTAATTCTTAGCAACGTGTAAAAGTGAGAAAAATGTATCCATATATTTTTTTAAAATTCATAATTTTTAATTTTAATTTGGTTATCATTTAGTTTTTTTTTTTTTTTAAAGAGCAATAACAAAGTTATCTAATTAACTGTCAAATTAAATTTTAATATGAGAAAATTAAAATAAATAAAACATAGTTACTGGATACTTTTAAAATTAATACATGCGTTAATGTAATAATTTATTTAGTATTTATATCTTTTTAAGAAATTGTTTCTAACTTAAAACTTTTTAGGTTTATTTATAAGTAGTTCTACGAGAAGTTGTAAAACTCCTATTTAATTAGATACAAGTTGATTATTTTAATTAAATATTAAAGATAAACACGTCTAGAAAAAAATAGTTGAATCCATTTTTTTTTAAACATAACATTTATTATTTAAATTTTTAAGCAATAAGTCTCAAAATAAAAAAAAATAACTATGTTGTCTTGTATTTTCAAAATTTGTATTTTTGTGAAAAAAAATATTAATTCGTAACTATTTCATAATTAATTCTTATTAACGTGTTAAATAGGGAAATAAGATGTATTCATTTTTTTAAAGATCATATTTATTATTTAATTTTTTTGGTAATCAATTTTAAAAATTATTTTTTTTAATTTAGTTTGTTTATCATTCAATTTTTATAAGTTAATAACAATGAATAAGTTATCTGATTTATCGTTAGAAAAAAATTTTAATTTGAGAAAGTAAAAGCGATTTCAATATCAAAGTAATTAGTAGGAGTTTAATTGGAAGTTGTATAAATTTCTATTTACATGGATACACATTTTTTTTAGAAAAAAAAAAGGATGAATTCTTTTTTAAAAATTTTAACTTTTTAATTAGAAAATTTTTTAATTTTAAAAAAATTTCATTTGTTTAGTAATAAGAAGTTTTTAAACTCCCTATTTATTGGCATACACTTATTCTTTATTTTGTAATTTTTTTTAAAAACTAAATAGTATTATTCTTTATTATAGTAAAAATTATAAATGCACGTAAAGTTTTAAGCAATTTTAAAAAATGAGAATTTAATTTTAAATGGGTAATGGGGATTGAGACGTGCAAGAGATTATTATGGTGTTTATTTATTTATTATTTTCATTTTTTGGCTTAAATAAATATATTAACATCGCTGCTTTTCAGTTTTTTTTTTTTTATGTGTGTTTGTAATTTGATTTTTTATTTTTAAAAATTTTACATTTCAGATTTAATTCTTACGAAGATATCCAAATATGTTGTTCGATAAATGTGTAAAATATACACTATAAAATAAAATAAATAAAAAATAGTAATAGTAACTTAATTTAGTTTCAATTCTTAATACATAATTTAGGCAGTGATCAAATTTGTTACTTCTCATCTATAAATTTAATGAGAATATTATCACGAAATAGTTTGAATATCAAAAATTAATAAATTATACTCGAGTAATGACAATACATAATCTTAACAATACATTACATCATAAGTATCATTATGCTTGCTTTTTTAAGAATTCAAAAAGATTGCTCAACTCAAATCACAAAACTCCTCATTCAAAACTAAATAAAATGTCATACTAAAAATTAATGTCTTGGGTCAAGCATTTGAAAATGAGTTTTTCATTTGCAACACAAAGATTTTGCATTTTGTGATTTTTTTCAAGATGAAGTACTTTACCTTCGATTATTTTCATCCTGTGATCACTTTAATAGACATCGTTCTTCTATTTTTTTGGAACTTTCTTCATTCTTTCTCTACGAGTTTATTCAAATGTTCTTCAGTTAGCCATTAAATATTCTACGTATTCACCCAAAAATAAAGATGAAGATAAACATAATGAAAAAGAAGTCAAACAATAATATTACACAATTAAAAAAGAAGAGATTCATTAATTTTTTGAATGTATTTTTGTATATATAAAGATGAGGGACAGAGCAGTTTCAGATTATTAACAACTTTAAATTTAAATTTTAAAAAAACTAGTATGTAGTGTTGCAGTTTTTTTTTTTTTTTTTAAATATCAATTACGTGG
Source organism: Solanum clarkiae (assembly GCA_011800125.2). Taxonomy (NCBI): domain Eukaryota; kingdom Viridiplantae; phylum Streptophyta; class Magnoliopsida; order Solanales; family Solanaceae; genus Solanum; species Solanum clarkiae. The sequence continues at coordinate 16,200 of JAABOM020130346.1, forward strand.
GTTATTTTTTATAGCATTACGTGGGTTGATTTTTTAGTTTGAAAAAGTAACATTCAAAATTAATTTGACTTTTTAAAAAAAATAAAAGAAAGTTTATACCTTCAAAAGTAGTGGGATTGTTTGCTTTTTAATTATAAGAGTTATAATTATTTATTCTTTATTTCATTGAAAATGGTTGATGCACAAATTATTGTATTGATTTGGATAAATATTATTTTTAAAAAATATAAAAATCAAAAATCTAATTTGTAACTTAGTTGTTATACTATAGAGGATCTGAAAAAAAAATATGTTTTTTGTTGCCTACATGTTTGTGATAATAAAATCAGATACAAAAACTTAAATTAATTATTTTCCAAATTATAATTGTTATCCAAATTATTATTAGTGTAAAATTTAAAAATTTAAAAATTTAAAAATTTAAAATTTAAATTTTAGTTAGCTAACTATTTACAAATGGCAAAGTAATAAAATGACATGTGGCTTAATGAGGAGGCTACATCCTCTCCTATTAATATAACTAGTATAAGTACTCGCAGGATGTGCGTGTTGACACCCATACCCTCTACAACATAAATTAATCATCAAACTCTTATTTTGTTTTAACAATTTTAAGACTTTAAAAAAAAATTATAAAGGCTGGCGCGTGAGGGTCACGCACCCCCAATTCCCTTTCTTTCCGTTCTCCTTTCTTCTCCACGCACAAACCCTTTCCCCATTTTCTCCCTCCTCCTCCTCCTCCTCCTCCCCTTCTCCTTCTCCTTCTCATTCTCCTTCTCCTTCTTCTTCTCCTCCTTCTCCTAAACAAGATGCCCCAAAACCAGAAAAACCAGCGAAAATCCCATCCCCAACATTTCTCTCCTTTTCCTTTCTCAACGTTCAACTCAATCTCTCCTTTTAGCCACTTTTATTCTGCAATTGACGGATAAAAGTCAGAAAAATATTGATTTTCAAGATTCGAAATTCAAATTTCAAATCAAAAGTCCCCAAATCCGATCCGTTTTTCCCATTTTTAAACCCTAATCGTCCCCTATAAATTGAGTCTCTTCCTCATTGTTTGAGCAACAGTGGAGAGTGAGAAAAATCAAGCGGTCAATAATCCAAAAAATCCCAGTAGAGGGGCGGTGAACAAATTCAAAAAAAAACCTAGTATAAGCTTGGGCGGCCATCGAATCCCAAAAAGCCCTAGCAAAACTCGATCGATTCGTCATAATCATTACAATTTCTGAACCTCGATAGGGTTCAAGACCCTCGAACTGGTTCCCAGAAGTCCTCTGATTTTGAAGACCTCGAAATTGAAGACTTTTGGTCGAGGAAGGTATTGACGTAACTCTTTGGTGGTAGAAAGGCTGCTTCAAGCTCGTCACAATCCCAGTCACTTCCCCAAAAAAGGTAATACCCCAACTTCACTTGCGTTTCGAGTGTCATGTATTGTGTTCGAATATGAGAAAATCTAGAGTTTGTTTTGATCGAAGATACTCTGTTGTTGCGCGTAGATGCTGTGGTTTGTTGTTAACTCTTCGCTGTTGATTGTCATTAAATTGCTCTTAGTCTCGACCATGTCTTGAGAGTCTACATTACTTATTGATTTCATAAGTATGATATATTAGTCAATTTCGAGTTGTTTTCCAGATGAAGAATGTCTAAAATTACTCCTTTCTCATGTTTCTGTATTTTAACCGCTGAGCTTAATATTTGTGTTGATTGAAAGTGCTGCTATTACCTATTTCTGTTTACTGTTGAGTTGCCAGGAGTTAAAACTAATGCTGAAATGATCTTGCTCCTCAAACACATGCCGTAATATTCAAATATAGCCCGATAGTTCTTTTTGCAGATGTTTCTGTTACGTCAATCTGTTTTCTGTGAACAACATCTTTCTGATATGCTATCAAGATTACTACGGTTCTGCTTTTGCTGAATTCTCACAATCTGAGCTTATTGATTTTAAAATAGCCATATGTATGCCTTTGTTGCATTAACAGTGGTTTAAAAATGCAGAATATATGATTTTGTTCTTTGTTTGTGGCTTCTCATTTCAGATCAACCTACTGTTAGGTCAAAACAATATTCTGTTGCCTTGGGTGGTTATAAATTTGCTCCATTCTCACCCTAGAATGCATTAAAGCATTTCTCTGAATTTTTTTTCTAAACTTCTGATCTGGTTGAGGTCCATTATACTCATTAATAGAGGTTCAAGTTTGGTGTTGTGTTGATAGTGTTCTTAGTTCTATCAAATGTGTTAATTGTTGCTGTTGTTGTTTGAAGTTCACTCTGAACTGCTATGACACTCCTGTGATAATGCTAATAGATGAAGTTTAGGCTCGAGTCTAGATTTTAAGTCATATGTGTCTCCGATTTATTTCTCTCTTGTTCTAAGTCTCATGTCAACTGAATTTCATTGTCTGGTGTCGTTACTGTTTCAGTCTCCCCTCATTCATTTCTGATTTATGAGTTCAAATGACAACATTTATGTCTTTTCTTCCTCCTTTATGTATATGATGACCGTTAAAAGACTGTCATGACATTTTTAAAACAATCCATTCCCTCTTGGATGTGAATTTAAATTTGTATTGAAATGATATTAAAAGAAGAGTTTTGTCTTAAGGGATTATCTCCATTCTCTGTTTTAATCACTTGGCAGCTGCGTTTGTTGAATACATCTTGGTTCGGAATGCATGTTGAACACATGTGGAATATACAACTTGAGTCGCTGTTGGTTTTAATTACATATTGGCAAATCTTGTAATCATGTCTCCTGCTCGAGTCTCTATGTTTGATATCTTCTTCATCTGAAAATAAAACCCTCTTTAACAATGGTAGCATGTTGTATGTTTATCTCTTTTGAATTCTGTCCTCGAAGTTATGGACTGATATGCCCTCGTTTGTTCCTTTTATGCATCTCATGTTCGTTTAATGTGATATTGAGCTCTTAATTTGAGTTAGCTTCATGTTGCTTCATTAATCCTTTTATTCATGCACTAATTTGTTTCTTCTCCTTCATTGCATGAAATCCTTGATTATGGGTCAATGGACCCTCCCATCCGCATTTCTGGTGGGCCATGGAGGCCCAAACTTCCTTCTCTTCGAGTCAGCCCAATTCCCAGGGGGTAAAGATATTATACAGATCCTGGGAAGCAAGGATTACACTATATACACCAATATACATGTGTATATATAACAACATAAGGAGAAGGCCCAAAAGCTGCAACAGAGATTTAAACGCGATAAAAGCCCACTTCAACTCTCTTCTTTTATTTTTTGCTTATATATTTGTATTTGTTTGGATGCTAATATTATTATATTATTAGTTTTAATCTAATTAAATTCTCTAACAGGTCAAAACCATTTATATTATTTTTATTTAATTTTATTTTATTTTGAAAAAAGTGTTTGCATTAAAAATAAAAAAAATAAAAAGTGATTTTGCATTTTAGTTCAAATTTTCAAACATAGTCAATCTCTTTCGAGTTTAGTTAACTGTTTTCAACTTAGTCAAGTCCAATCAAATCCTTTCAAATTTTAGTCAATTTTCAAATCGGTCAACTTTTTTCAAAGTCAGTCAAATCTTTAGAAGTTAGTCAAATCTCTTAATTGCCGGATAACTACATGTTAGCGGTCATTTCGAGTGCGTAAAACCTTCTCGAAATGAAAATGTGAACCCAAATCCTTTCTCTGGATTTTAAAAAGATTTTTCTGTTAGGTCTTTTTAAATGTTTAATGGTTTCCTAATTATCCGTAAAATTAGGTGGCGACTCTGTTTTCTTTCAATTTTCAAAAATTGGTTTTCTCTTAAAATAATTGAGTTTTAAACCGATTGTTGATTTTCTTTTCAAAAAAGTTATTTTTCGGTGTAACAGAAATGACGACTCCGCTGGAGAATTTAATTAGTTTCTAACTATTAGATTATGCTGTTTGACTAACTATATGCTTTGTTATATTATTTGTCTGCTTTATGGGTTTAATTTTGATATGAACTGTCATTTGCATTTCATGGCACTTCCTGTTGTATCTTGTGTATTTGAAAAGATGGTATGCGAGCCCGCAGTCGGATTTCCAAATATGTAATCCTTTCGGAATACGTGACAATTAACGACATTCGTGCAATAGTTGTCATGAATTTCCAGCTCAGGTTGTCCGCCTGAGTACCCAATCCAGTCAAAACCCACTCTTAGACACCTAAGATAGAGCGAAACAAAATCCCAACTTTTAAGCATTGGCCTAGGACGACCCAACGCATAAGGCGTGTTGGGCCCATTAGAAAGACCACCTTAAGTCCAAAGTAGCCTCCGACCCAACTGGACGATCATGCTTATATGTTTATATTTGAAGGATGTATATGTTATTTGACGAACCTTTGTCCTGGGGGTTGGGAGCTATTTTAATAGCAGATTTGTTTGCAGGACCTCCAAAAATGTGCGAAGACGCCGAGAAGTCCAAGAAGAAGAAATCTTCCATGAAGATTTAGCTTAGGACCATACCCCTGCGTGGGATTGATTATTTTTTGTATCCCTTTCCCATATCATTTATCCTTATTAAGTTTATTCAAAAAGCTTGTATAAATACTTTTGGGGCAATGGAACGTCTAATTGCATATATATCCTTCAAATTGTTAGGCCCACCCTTGGCACAAAAGGGTCACATTTCTGTTTAGGATGCGTGATATCTGTTTAGGTGATATATTTTATAACTGGTTGTGTGAATATGTTGCTTTGTTTGAAGTCTTCTAGCCCACTTCTTTTCTAAGTTCCCTAGAAACCTTTAAGCATATAAATCAAGTCACTATCAAAAGTTCATCCAAATACTCTTCGAGTCTCAAGGTTCTCTATAAAATCAAACTTCACTCTCAAAATCAAGAGATAAATATTTCCATTTCAATTTAGAAAAGATTCAAGCCTTTCGAACTACGTAAGGTCTGATTCTCCTTCGTGAGATACGTAGGCAGCCTCTTAGGCCCGACCCTCATCTTTCCAG
>JAABOM020130387.1:0-21167 GCA_011800125.2 Solanum clarkiae
GGGGGGGGGGGGGCGGGGCGCCAAGCCTCGGTTGCCTTGTTGAGGGGGTATCAAGCCTCAATCATCTTGTTGAGAGGGTTCCAAGTCTCAATCACCTTGACGAGGGGGTGTTAAGCCTTGATGCCTTGTTGAGGTGGCATCAAGCCTCAATCATCGTTCAAGGAACGATGTGCCTTGGAGTTGGGAAGTAGTTCACTTGGTCTATTATGATGGTCTATTCCTATGCTTGCTATAATTCTACATAAGCATATGATTCACTAACATGTTTTACTTCAAGTATCATTCATACATGCCATATTGATAGTATATTATCCATTGTCTATATTTATGCATTTTGTCTATGATGCCTATATCTTGTTGCATCGCATCCCACATACTTAGTATATTCAAACGTACTAACGCATACTCTATGCCTACATGATGTTACCATGTAGGAACCAAAGCTCCTATTGATTCTTCTTGTGGCTAGATGGATTGTTTAAGTCATCTTTTGGTGAGTCCTCCATTTCGGGGACAATGACTATTCTCTTATGCTATGTTCTAAGATTATCCTTCTTTTATGTATGTATTAACTACGAGGGTGAGCCCGGTTGGTTGTCTTGGGACCTACTCTTATCTATGTAGTAGAGGTGTTGTTAGACATGTTATGTACTTTGCTTGAGCTTTGACTTACTTATGGTACTCAAGCTATTTAAGTATAAATCACTCTCTCCCTTAGTCCCAATTCCCCTTTTTTATATTTCTTACATTGTTTTACATTGTTTCTACGACCAAGGATGTGAAATGATATACTATGAGCCTTGTTTGGGGTCCCTTCGGGCTTTCCATTAACCGGTCACGTCTAGGCCCTAGGCTTGGGTCGTAACATATAAAGAAGTTTCGGTTGAAATCATAGATAGGCAAGTAAAGAGACTTCATAACATGGATGTTGCTTTGGTTAAAGTGCTTTGGAGAAACCCACATATGGAGAGTGTTACAAGGGAGGCAATATCATATATGATGAAGCGATATCCCTATCTTTTCCAATTTACTCAAGCTTAAGCTGCTAGGTTCTTCTCATTCAAATGGTCCTAATTTCTTCATTCCTATGTTTTCATGTCATGACATGCATATATGTGCACAAAATTGATTTATATGATGTTTTAGCATGGATTTGATGATTTATTGGTTTTGAATGTTTTATGAATTATACCTTCATATTGAGATGTTTTATGTTCAAATCAAGTTTTTCAAGTCATGTTCTAGTCCATTTGAGGATGAATATTTCCAAGGGAGAGATGATGTAAGGACTTGGATTTTGGAAGGACTTAACGATGCTTAAAAAGTAATTTCCAATGGTTGGACCAAGGTGGTTGTGGAGTGGACCTCACTTCATGCCCAGGTTGCTCAGCCTTGTTCATGCTTTCCAGTTTAGGTATCCATCCACAGAGTATTTCACGTCTCATAGACCTCACCAATGGCCGTGAAGGGCTTGTAGAAGGAGGCCCTTGCTTGGTTGCCACTGTTTTGCCCAATGGTGCCACCACGGGCACCATCACAGCCCATTGAAGAGCACCACGGACTGTGCTGATGACTGTGGAAGGACCCATGGCCATTCTCATCTAGAAAATTACCATCTCATATCATAGGTCATGTTCATGGAGGCCACCATGGACTGTGAAGCCTATCGCGCAAATATCCGGCTCAATTTTTTATTCTATTTCATTAGGGGGTTCATTTTGGTAATTTAGTTCATTTTCAAGGTCTTTTATGACTTTTATGCCTCTCCTAAGACCCCTAAATTAGTCCTCAGTCATTTAATGCACTTCATTTTTAAATTACTAACACTTAAACTCTAGAATTCAAGTCCTAGAACTCCATTCAAGACAATCTTTGAAGAATCAAGCTAGAGGATTCTGGGTGCTTCAAGCTCAAGTCTATTCCATCTTAGTCTTTCTAAATTCTTCAAGGTATGTGTGGTTTCATTCATGATTTCCTTCCAAGAATGAGGCCCCAAAAATCTATTTTTTTTTCATTTCATGATTTCTAAGTTTGATTTGCAATTAGGTCTTGTGATTTAGCTTCAATTTGAAGAAACTATGTTATGGGTTGATTTCAATTGATGATTTTAGCATGATTTGAATCTTATTATTTCAATTTACATGAATTTTATATGATTTGAATTTGCATATCTCTTTTAATTATGAACTTATGCATGGGTAATTTCATGTTTGAATTGTTAATTTCATTATAGATTAAGTATGATTTTTAAGTACTCATGTCATTCCTTCATTCCTCATAGAATAAGCATGTATGAAGAAAGATTTTATGAGATTTATGATGTGGCTTATTATCCAACTATGATTATGACTATGGTTTCTAGGCAAGTATGGCTATGACATGAGATGTAATCATATAATGTCTATGATATGGTTTAAAGTAATTATTAGATGTGTATTAACCATCGTCTACAAGTATGAATAAGCTATTCCTACATATGTAATCATGGATTTAAGTATGATTTGTCTTTTAAGCCAAGTATGTCTGATTACCAAATATGATTTGGCTCTTAATCCTAAGTATGCATGATTATGATTTAAAAAGACTCATGCTAGTTATTTAAGTATGTATATGTATAAGTATTCTCCTGGGATAATAACCTAGCACCCAATGAGATTAAAAGTGGGGGCTCAACTTATGGGACCCTTATATAAAGTCTACCTTTCTCATAACTACGTGCCAACATAGGTTCATATTTATGTATCTTTGTGGATGATTATGTATATGCAAAATCCTCTCTGAAATGGGTGGTGTTCTTGTAAGGTGAAGTACTCACTGAAATGACTAGTTCTCCCATATGGTGTTATATGTCGGTTGACGTCCCATCACCCCTATGTTTAAGTATTATGACTTTCATGCATCATCATTTTAAGGCATATTTTTATGACGTCTTTCCTATATACTTCTTTCTATATATTCAGGTTCCCTTGTCACCTAACATTGAAATGCAGGTTATCATGTTCATATGCATTGCATGCCCGCATACTTAGTACATTACATGCCTGCATACTTACTACATTCAAACGTACTAACTCATTTTATTGCCTATATGATCTACCATATAAAGATCAGAGACTTTTCCTCATCCACCTCTTCACGACTAGATTCGATTTGTGGAAGTTTGCTTGTCGTATGTCCTCTACTTCAAGGAGAAGACTCACCTCCTATCTACTAATATTATGTTATTATTATATTATGTATTTTTACTTTGAGGGTCAGCCTAGGATATATCTTGGCCCAGTCATTTCTATGACTTAGAGGCATTGTTGGACGTCATGCAACTCTATGTATAAGCATTGTTATGTTCAATGCTTACGGAGGCTAACCTTATGCTCTATCTTATGACGATGTTCTATGATGTGTTGATGATATGGTGAAATTCCTATCTCCCTACTCCCACAGCATTAGTCCTATGATCTTGCTCCTTAGACTTGTTTATTATTGAACATGTCATGGCATGTCCCATGTCCCTTATCCCTAGAATGTATCCTACTTTCTCTACCTCTTAGTATTTATTTTTAATGTTTATTCCGTGCTTCCTAACCAATGACGTGCTTAAGTATGTTATGAGGCTTGTTTGGGGACTTTTGGGTCCCTATACGCCATGTTACACCTAGACCTAGGCTTGGGTCATGACATTGTGTAAAGGGTAAAATTGTTTAATTAACTAGATGATGGGTACAATGATACATGGCATAAACATCTGGCTTATGAAGGGGGAATACATGGAATGTTGAATAAATCTTTTAGGGGACGAACCTAGGAATTAAATTCAACTTAGAAGTGTCTAAATGTCCCCATCACTGGAACAAGTGTCCCCATAATCTGGACCATCTAGCTGTGCTATGAGTAGTTAACTATCACATATACTAAGCCAATTAAAATTTAACATGTGGATGTCCAGATTCATTCCTCTTCCAATGAAGACCAATGGTGTAGATTGAGTGGACAAATTAGCCTATAACTAATTTGGTGAAGCTACAATAATGTCAACAACTTGCCTAGTACTTTCTCTCTCTTCACATTTATTCTCTCAACTCTGTTCTTTCTTCTTCTTCTCTTGTCCTTCTCAACCTAATCTCTTATACTCCTTCATGGGTTCTACAAATTGGATTCTTCATATCCTAATCTAGATTCATTTGGTCATTTTCTAATTGTAATTCTCTTTAGTTGGATTATTAGTAAACCTTGAAAATTGTCGCAAATTTATTGTATTAGTACCTACTTGTGAGCACTTCATTACAATTGGTATTAGAGCATTGCTCTTGTGACCATTAATACCATGAGTGTTAACGAAGGTATGAGATCGAAGTTGCTCGATGAGAGAACCTCTAAGGCTAAGGAAATGATGCTAAAACAATGCGAATTACTATGGAAAATAATAACAAAAATTGGGAAAATTGCAGCCTCACATATCATATTAGCTCAAGAGCATACTAGTGTTACACAGGCTCTAACATAGATTTCAAAGAGGTTGAACACTATCGAGTGAAAATAATGAGCTACTCGTGAAGGATATATAGATGAAGAATTGTTACCTGCACCAGGAGATGGTCATCATGGTGATTGTCGCATAGATGATAGTTGTGCTATAGCTATAAATTTCTAATTCCCAAACTTGAATACCCCAATTTGATGGTGTTGATCCCAAGCAGTAGGTGAGACATTACGAGAAGTTTCTGATGTATTTCACATCCGAGATTATTAGAGAATTGAAATTATCGTGTCTCACCTTGTTAGTGTGGTGTGTTTGGTACCAATCGACTTATGTGATAGGTGGTTTGGAGAATTCAGAGGTATTTAGAGATGATATACGTGATAGGGTTGGGGAGAAACCCACTAAGGATATGGTGGAAGCTTTAATTGAACAAGATGAACAGGAACAATAGAAAGTTACTACTCGAATATGAAATCATGAAAGCTCTAATGTTGATCAGAAATCCAACTCTTCATGAATCTCATTTTGTGTCCAACTTTGTTGGCTTCGGGAAGGATGAAATTATGCTGACTATGAAAATTTTCAAACCTCAGACATTAAATTTTCTAGTAGAGAAAGCCAGAATGCAAGAGAAAATCCCTGGAAGCTCTAGAAAGAAGGAATAGAGTTGTTAATAAACCTAACTTCAAAGAAGGAACCAAGAGCGGTTCTAAAAATAATGTGGCTATGAATCTAGTGAGAACTATGACTTCATCTAGGAGTTATGTATCCAAACCTAATACTTACAGAGTCAATTAAAATACTTATAACTATAGGAGGGCTAACCAACTTTGTTATAGGTATGGAGAAAAATATAATCCTAGCCACCCATGTAAGTACAAATAACTAAACTGAATTATAGTTGAAACTGCTGGAGAAATTGAAGAACAAGATGACGGCCCAGATGAGATACAAATGCTTGAATGTAATGCTACAATAGAGCAAGTGATGTAAGAAGCTCTCTACTTAGTTGCTTATTTGGTAGCAACAAGGGAGTTCATACCATCTTAGTGAAAGTTGCTATAAAAAAATAAGAATCTAATAGTGCTAGTTTATGTTGGAATCACACATAGCTTCATAGATGATCAAACAATGAAAGAAGTTGAGCCTACATCTACTTATAATCCACCAATTAGGTAACCGCTACGGATGACAATTATATATGTTGCAATTCACATTGTATGGGGATGACTTGGACTATGCAAGGGAAAACTTTTAAGGAAGATTTAGGAATTATCAATTTAGGGGGATGTGATATTGTTCTTGGTAATGACTAGATGAAGAACTATAGCCTAGTCAAATTTGATCATGAAAGAAATGTTATGACTATTGGCAAAAAGGGTAACAAGGTGGTTCTAAAGGGAGTATTTGTGGAAGGGAAACTAAGCACGATTAGCAGCACATCCATGGGAAAGTTACTAAGGAAAGGGTAAAGCATAATGGCTCACTTGTTTATGATCAGTACCACTAATCAGTATGAAGAAACAATAGTTAAGAAACTACCGCAAGAGTTGATAGAAAGGTACTCTGACCTCTTTGACGAAGCTAAAACATTACCATCTACTCGAGCTTTAGATCATATTGTTCCTCTTAAACCTGGTGCTTTTCCTGTGAATCTGAGACCTTATAAATATAGCAATTACCAGAAGGAGGAAATGTAAAAGCAAGTGCAAGAGAAGTAAAGAACTGAGGTGATTCATCATAGCAGATCTCCTTTCTCTTTAACTTCTCTCTTGGTAAAAAAAAAAAAGAGATGGCTCCTGGAGGTTTTGTGTTGACTATCGATGTTTGACTGAAATCACTACCAAAGACAAGTGTAACATCTCCTAAGTGCCTTAGAGTACCTTAGTAATAGATTGCATAACACACCATCCATATATATTTTTGGCAAATCTGAGACCTATTCTTGATCAGGAGGTAAAATTGTGTGAAAAATGGTCTCGTTCAATTTTTAAGTTAACCATAGTGAAAAATAATTATTTTACATCTTTTTGCACTTTCTAGAGGGGTCCGCGACCTATATGTATCACGGAGAGGGTCCATTACAATGTAAAAATGATCGACACTCATTCTAGGGCCACCATAAGAGAAAATTGAACTTCACATGAAAATGAAATATGCTTGAACAAGTCCACATCGCGCTTCCATTTCATTACAGTACAAATTTTTTTTAAAAAATCAGATTTAAGGGCAATTGAGACAAATCTTTGAACCCTTATATAGGAGAATGCATGAAAATTTCATCATTTTTAGGCCTATTTCACTCATAAAATAACACCTAAAATCCTCTCTAAACTCTCCAAAATTCCTTATCCAAATTCTCCTAAATTTCTAGGGATTCAAGGATCCTCCATTAAGGGTCAAGATTCAAGGATATTTCCAAGATTCTCCTAAGATTTTCTTCTCTTCTTCAAGCATATTAAGGTATGTGAGTTTCTTCATCCATGGGTCCTTCCTCCCATGGAGCCCAAAATATTTTTCAATTAAATCTTTAATTTTTAGACTTGATTCACCATGGATATTTCATATTATTCTTTATATGCATAATTTAAGTTGAAATTGTTAATTATTGATTTGAATATAAATGAAATCTTATTAAGGGTTGATTTATGAATTTCTTTATGGCATTTAAGCATATTTTGATACTATGAGATGCTATGAATATTTATAGATTATGAGGTGATTTTCATGATGATCTAACTAGGGTTTCACTATGATAATGTTGGATTATTTTGAATGGTTTCAAGTGAACATATTTTATCTATTCATGTATATTACTCTTGAATTTTATGATTTTAAGATCAAATGAATAAACTCAGCATGTTTGGGAACTAAGATTATATTGAGCTTATTGTCGTTGTATATAATTATACATCTTATCTATTATGGCTTATGACCTCTTGTTGCATAGCATCTCCTATACTGATATTCAATGTACTAATGCATACTTTTGCCTAAATGATCTAATCATACAAGAATCGGAGCTCCTATCCATCCACCTCCTGGGGGCTAGTACGTTTCTTGAAGACTTTGCTTGTAGTGAGTCCTCCATTTTGACTACAATATCCATTTCTTATTTACCGTATTTATGTTAAGACATTGCTACTTTTATTATTTACTTTTGAGGATGAGCCCGGGACATGTCTTGACCCCTGTTCCACTCATGACTAGAGGTATTGTTGGATGATAGGTTATATATGACTCATGTGATACTTTTGATTGATAAAGATTTTTCCTTATTCCCTATCCCATGTGTGTAGTTTCTTTGATGATACTAGCAAAATGGTGAATTTCCTAAGCCACTACTTCCCATAGAATGTGTCCTATGTTCCCTTTCCTTAGTTTAATTATTGTGACTTAATATTGGAAACTCCGTATCCCTTGTCCCATATAGTGTGTCCTAAGCCCTTAATTCCATTAGTATGATTTGTTGATTATTGATCCATGCTTCTTAAATAAGGATGTGTTTATATATGCTATGAGGCTTGTTTAGGGTACCTTTGGATTTCTCATTTGTAGTCCTAGGCCCTAGGTCCTTGAAAGTCCAACTACGGTGCCAAGTAAATTCTTGTTCATGATTGTGAAGTACACCACAACTATAATAGGAGGCTAAAAGGCATTTAGAAAATGACTCACTTCTTCATGATCTATGCCGTGCTTTAGAACTTATCTTAAGACTTTCTAAATCTAAAGATTGCTCTTTACATTCTAGATAATACCTCCAAGAAGAATGTCACTAAGAGTCCCTATTTTTGGGGAGGACCAAGCCTCTCTAGCCCCACAAGCTCCCCAAGAATAAGAGGTCACTCATGTCAAATACCGGAATGTCATCACGCTATTGGCATAAGCCATAGACAACCAAGTTAATCAAGGGCCCTAGCTCCTCATGCTCCTACTCTGTCTTCAAGGTTGAGGGACTTTATAATAATGAATCCTCCAGAGTTTTATGTCTCTAAGGTGGAGGAAGATCCTCAAGAATTTATTGATGAGGTTTACAAAGTCCTAGCTATCATGGGGTAAGCTCAGAGGAGAATGTGGAACTAGTGGCCTACCAACTCAAAAGCCTTACAAATATGGTTCACCCAAAGGAAGATGGAGAGGACGAATGTTGAGCCTATTCCTAAGGACGAATTTAAAGCCACCTTCCTTTCCGGTTCTTTCCTTTGGAGCTAAGGTAGGCGAGGATGATAAGATGTATGAACCTCAAGCAAGGCTTCATGAGCGTGATGAAGTATTCCCTCAAATTCAACAAACTTTCAAAGTATGCCCCTTACTTGTTATCAATCCTCAGGAAAGAATCAACAACTGTGTCAGGATTGTTTGATTTGGGTAATGAAGAGTGTCACACTTCCATAAAATTTTTATAGTTAATTATAAAAAATGATATTGCTTAACGTTATAAAAATATAGATATACAAATTGTGTGTTATTATATTTTTGAACTCCTAGCAAAAGAAAAACTAGAATATCTTTAAACAATTTCTGAAATATGAAATCTATTCTTCCTGTGCTTCAACATTTTCCGTTGCTTATATTTGTTTACATTTTCGCTAAGGATGAGTTCTTCAAGCTGCATGATCTTTCATAAGACAAGTATAAAAACTTCATGTAAGTTTATTAATAACACTCCTAATAACTATTAGTTTCATTTTTTTTTTTTCGCAAAATCAAAGATTAACCACAATGAAATATAAAATTTGTTTGTGTACTCACAACCAAATAAAATGAAAGTTGGGCTTTCTAGTTCAAGGCATGAAATTATTTATTTTGTATTTTGCACCTTAAGTTATTCACTTTTTGCGCATTGCATCATGGATAAAACCTCCAACTTATTTTAGTTTCTCTTTTTATACTGACGGTATTCACTATATAATAATTCAATATCATTAAAATTATTATGAGATACAAATCAATTAAATCATCTTAAATTTTAAATAATAAAAGAATTACGCTTTCTTAATTGATTAATAGTTGATTATATGTCATGTAAAATTTTTTAACTTTTTTATTTGTAAATTTTACTTTATACTTGTCTAACTCAAACGTATGATTTTTTTTTTGTATAGACCTGTTAGTTTCACAACCAATAATAAAAAAAAGTCGACATAATATATACTTTTTTATTAGAAGAAATATTATTACTGGATACTGATTCTTAAGTCTGTTAATTGAGGTAATTTACAAGTTGAGAAACATCTATCCTCTTGAGAAAATTATGTACTGGTCAAATTTATATACCTTTTCTACCTTAAATTAATCTCATAAGCTCATAATTATATATTTAATATTATTACTTCCATTTTTAATTTTTTGTTTCATTACAATTTTTTGTTTTGACCTACTTCATCTTGCATCTTTAAAAAGGTCAAATAAACTCGAATAAATTGTCTCTCAAAATAAAAACATGTAAAAAAACTATGTCAAAAAACATTTAAGTTAAAAAAATTGTGCCAAAAAGGATTGTAACTAACTATTTTTATAATATTTCAAAATTTTATATAATACACTATAATAAGAATGATGGATAGAGTTATTAGAAAATAATACATTAATATATTCTTCTTTTTATTAAACTATTTTTATGAAATAAATAAAATTATAAAAGATGGAGGATTATTATGAGGATAATAGGATGATTAACAAAATGTCACTTGTTATACTTAAAACGTGATCTGGTCTGATTTCTTTGCGCTCATATTAATTAAAATATATTTTTACACTAACTAATATATTTAACGATAAGACATAATGTTTTTTAAAGATCAAATATTATTACCTCATTAATGCTAGATTGAAAGTTGTCTTTAACAACTAGAAAAAACTTTGATTACTATAAGTGTATTTATAACAGCCGGATTCATTTCCTTTTGTTAAGAAATGATCATTAAAAGTCCTTGTGCTTGTAGTATAGTGGTTCTTTTCAACAAGATCAAAAATTTCAAGGACAAGGGTCATGAAATACTCCAAATCAAAGGTGCACTAATGCTAGGGTGCCTAACCCTAAAGCTTAGTGTGGAAATGGTGGACCAAGCCCTCCTAAGTGTCCAAAGTATGGGAAAAATCATGATGATGGATGCTTGAGAGAGTTGGTTGCTTGCTATAGGTGTGGTAAGATGGGCCACAAGATTGTTGATTGTCCAAATGATCTGAACAAGGGTAGATATGGTCATCCCCAAGGACATGGTGCTCATAGAGGTCAAGGAACACAAGGAGGCCATCAAGAAGGTTCTCCACGTCACAACACATTTTATGCTCTTCAAGGGAGACAAGGGGTGGATGATATGTCTAATATCATCACCAGTATATTAAAAGTTTATGATTATGATTTGCATTCTCTATTAGATCCGAGTGCCACTTTATCTTTCATTACCCTATTCATTGCTAGTAGGTTTGATATGTGTCACGAATTGCTATGTGAACCCTTTATTGTGTCAGCTCACGTTAGTAAGCCTATTATTGTTAGAGGAGTCTATAGGGGTTGTCCCGTGTCCATATTACATAAAATCTTTCCTTGTGATTTTGTTGAGCTTGACATGGTAGGTTTTGACATTATTCTTGGGATGGATCGGGTACATGCATATCATGCTTCCATTGATGTAAAACTCGTAAGGTTTAGTTTTAATTTCCTAATGAACCCATCCTTGAATGGGAAGGTGTTGATTCAATGATTAAGAGTAGGTTCATTTTTTGTCATAAGGCTGAAAGATTGATTACTAGGGGTTGCATTTATCATCTTGTAAGAGTTAGAAATGTCAAGTCACAAGTTCATTAATTCTACTGAGTCATTTTTATTGGTCAGTCAAAGAGTATCCCAATGCCTTTCTCGATGAACTCTTTGGTGTTCCTCCAGAAACGGAGATATATTTTGGCATAGACCTCCTCTCTGATACTTAATCCATTTTCACTCCTCTCTATTGTATGGCCCCAATGAATTTGAAAGAAATAAAGGATTAATTGAAGGACTTATTGGAGAAGGATTTGATTAAGGTAGATGCATTTCATTGGAATATAACTATTGAGAAACTGACGATAGCTATGACTTCCACACCTATTCTTGCTCAGTCAAATTATGATTAGAATTTTGTAGTGGAAATAGATGCTAGCAACACTAGAGTATGTGGAATTTTGACGCAAAAGAGAGGCTTATTGCATTTTTTAGCAAAGTGTTTAGCATAAGACATTAGGGGAAATCTATTTATGAAAAGGAA
This sequence comes from Solanum clarkiae, assembly GCA_011800125.2. Lineage (NCBI taxonomy): Eukaryota > Viridiplantae > Streptophyta > Magnoliopsida > Solanales > Solanaceae > Solanum > Solanum clarkiae. Next base: position 11,725 of record JAABOM020130387.1, read on the forward strand.
GGACTATTTGGCCCTACTTAATGTTATTGATAGAAGAAGAAATTATTTGCAATACAAGCATTTCATTGTACGGATTGAACATTATAGTCTCAAATACTTGCTTGAATAGAAAATAACATCAATAATCCAACATAAAGGTCTTACCAAACTACTTGGCCTAGATTATGAAGTCTAGTTTAGGAAGGACAACGAAAATAGAGTATTGATGAACTCTCGAGAGAATTTAAAGGTCTTACTATACATAAGAACCTAGAATTATTTTTCACTTTATATGCGGTAAATGTGATTATTCCCACTTGGTTAAAGGAGATTCAACATAGTTATATTGCTGATTCAGCTATTGAAGAACTGATTGCTCAGTTATCAGTAGATAAGCAAGGACCAAGTCTTTACACCTATATAGCTTGAGGTGTGAAGAAGAATGGAAAAATGTGGATAAGTTCCAATGGTGATCTTCATCTCCAGTTGCTCAAACTGTTCCATGATTCTCCTGTTGGAGGTCATTTTGGATGACAATGGACACTTAAGAGCCTATTATAATACTTTTATTGGCCTAAGATGAAGCATATGATCAACATTTATGTAGCCATCTGTGAGGTTTTCCAAAGGAACAAAGGGGAAAATGTACCTTATCTAAGGTTGTTGCAACCCCTTCCTATTATTGATCAAGATTGGAGGCATGTTAGGATGGATTTTATAAAGGAACATCCCAAATCTAAAGGCAAGGGATGTGATCATTGTAATTATTGACAAAATGACAAATTCACATATTTTATAAGTTTATCTCACTCATTTATAGCCTTGACAGTGGCCCAAAATTGCTTAAAACGAGGATGCATTATCTTTAAGGGTTCCCTGAGTCTATTGTGACTGGACGAGATAAGATATTCCTTAGCATATTTGGAAAAAATTTTCATACTGGTGGAAACTCAGTTGAAAACATATATCTTTTTCACAAGTACTGGGGGGAGGTGATCAAATATGATACGGCTGAACTTGATCTCATTGAGGATATGAACCTAGATAGAAAGAAGTGGAGGTCGCATATTAGAGTAGTAGGCTAATTGGTTGGTAGGGTTAGGTGGTTATCTAGTCATTGGGTATAGTAGGGTAAAGGAGTAGTAGTGTTTTACAACATGTATTGTCTTTATTTGTTGTTTATGTGTTAATTGTATCATATTTATATATTGTCATGTGCTTTTGGTTATTAGTCGTTTTTTGTTGTTCCCTTTCTTTTACTTTTTGACATATCTAGTTTATTCTGGTTATGGATTTTTGAGACGAGGGTTCCCAAGAAATAGACTCTCTACTTCTATGAGGTAGTGGTAAGGTCTACATACATTCTACCATCCCCAGACCCCATTTGTGAGATTCCACTGGTATGTTGTTGTTGTTGTTGTTGTTGTTGTTGTTGCATAAATATATTAAAACAATTTTTCCCACTCTTTTTCCGACGTAGTATTTATCATTTAATAATTTTTTAATAAAAAAAGTTGGGGCTCGCATGAAAATAAATTACCCACATATATATAGAGACACACATATCATATGTAACACCGCTGTAAAATTACCGAAACACCCTTAAAACATCATTTGTGCACAACACATCTTCCAAAGCTTAGATGGGAAATCCGAGACCGCATTTGCGATCAACGCGAAAAATTAAGTGGATAAATGGTCTTGACCTGATTTAAGAGTAATCAGGTCAAAAAATAATTTTCATTAATTAAAGTCGAGACATTGTTGATCCGCACCGCTGGCGCGACACGGAGGTGGCGCGGGGTAACACTTTATTTTTTTAAAAAAAAATTGACATGAATTTGAAAATCTCTGAAAATTTGCAAAATGTACTGGTCTGTGCCACTGGTGCATCGCGGACCAGTACAATTTTCCTGATGTTTTTTCTTTTAAATTTAGGAAGAGTATTTTGGGTACTTTCAACCCATTTTAAGACCCAAAACGTGTTTTTATGTATTAATTTCATATGAAGGGTTTGAAAAGCCCATATTCTCCTAAGTTCTAAGCTTAAGTTTTGAGAGAGCATAAAACGACCCCAAAAAGTTTCCGAAAACATGCCTCAGAAGTAACCGGAAACTTGCTTTTCATATATCAAAAAATTCGTATGGAATTTAAAAATTCGATATCATATTCTTGTTCAAGGGGTCCAAATTAGGGTAGCAAGGGTCTAACCACGAATTTAAATCCAAGGAATCGAATTATGAAATTTGCACTTGGTGCAATTTCCAGAGACGTTTCGCGATGCGGAGAGGTTGTTTTCCTGCACTGTCTTTTCCTAATTCACCCAGATTTTTCTAAGTGTTGGACCTTAGTTTTTCCAAACGTACCTGCACCTATACTAAGCCTTATTTCACCCTCATATTACACCCAAAACATTCCTCAATATTTCCCCAAACACTTAGACTCATTTCTAACTCTAAATTCAAGTCCCAAACTCAAAGTCAATCTCAAGGATTTCTTAAAGGATCTCATCCAAGCTTCAAATCTCTATTAAATTCTTCTTTAAGAACTTCAAAAAAGCTAAGGTATGTGGTGTTGAACCATTGGGTCCTTCCACCCATGGTGCCTAAACCCTCTTTTACTTAATAATGCATGGTTTAAAAGTTTATTTTACATATGGGTATTAAATATTGAGAAATTTACTGCATAGTGATTTTAATACAAGAATGTATGGTTGTTGAAGCATGTTTTGGGCTCCAAATCTAGATCTAATGTTGGAATTCATAAGGTGTTTTGATGTCAATGTCTTGGGGGTGTTGCAAAGTGTTGATTAAAGGTTTTACCACTAATTTTCCTGCATGATTTCATCTCCAAATTGCATGCTCTTTTACCCCTATTATACACCCCCAAGGTGTTTGATAAAATGTCCGGTTGTGTTTTCTTGAAAAATTGAAGATTCAAAGCGTGAGATATGATATGTATGATGTTTCAATAATGAAATGAGCTTATGGACATGACATATATGTATGTTTATTATGTAATATGTTGTATTAGACCATGTCCGGTCCAGGGGGCATAAGTGCTCGGATGACCATATGAAGGGTGAGTACCTTGCCACCAGGGTGTCCGGCTGTAAACGGCATCAACCATGTGAGGGGTATAGTATCTTGCCACCAGGGTATCCGGGTGTGAACGACATCAACCATGTAAGGGGGATAGTACCTTGCCACCAGGATGTCCAAGTGTGAACAATATCAACTATGTGAGGGGTGTAGTACCTTACCACCAGGGTGTCCGGGTTTGAACTGCATCAACCATATGAGTGGTGTAGTACCTTGCCACAAAGGTGTCCGGGTGTGAATGCTTCTCCCATCCAAAGTTGGGAATTCTAGCTTGGTCTCTTCTACACATATGATATCTTATATAATCATGATTTATCCTAGCGTGTTTTACTTATACATTGATCATACATGCCATTTTGCTATACTATGCCTATTATATAATGTATGCATTTCGATTATGAAGCTTGTTTATTGTTGTATTACGTCCCACATACTTAATACATTCAAATATACTAAGACATACTCTTTCCTACATGATATTACCAAGTAGGAATCGGCGCCCGAGTTAATCATTTTCCTCCTCCGCCACGTGGTTAGACGGTGCTATTCCAAGTTGCTGGTGAGTCCTCTATTTCTGGGACTTTGGTTTATGTCTTTCCCTATTATCTATGTTTTGAGATACTATCTTATGTTACATTTGACTATGAGGGTGAGCTTAGTAGCTTGTCTTGGCCCAAGTTCTTTCTATGTTTTAGAAGTGTATGTTGGACAAGTGTGCACTATGTATGAGCTTGACTCTTGACTTTTGACTTCGATGATTATGCAAGTTTTCCCCTTAGTCCCATTTCCCTTACTTTGGATTGTATATGTCTTTTGTATGCTTCCGCAACCAAGGATGTGTGATGATATCTAAGAGGCTTGTTTGGGGTCCCTGCGGGTTCTCCATTCGCCGTGTCACGTCTAGGCCCTAGGATTAGGTCATGAGAAACTTGGTATCAGAGCACTAGGTTGATAGATGCTCGGAGTCCAACACATCGCATCCATTAAAGTCCTATTCATGGTTGCAAAACATGCCATGACTATGAATAGGAGGCTACAAGGCATTTTAGGAAATGTTTCCCTTCTTCATGTCCTAATATAGAGTTGTGATAAGTATTCTCCCTAACTATTGTTCTTTGTTATGCTAGATCATGTCGAATACTAGAGAATGATATTCCCAAAATTCCAAGGAGCAACCTACCAATGGTGAGCTATGAGATGCTCTTACAATGCTTGCCCAAGTAGAGGCCAACCAAGTCCAACAAGGGGACCAAGCCCCTCATGCTACTACACTGAGAGTTAGGGTAAGGTACTTCATGAGGAAGAATCCTCTGATTTTTCATGGGTCAAAGGTGGATGAGGATCCACAAGAGTTTATTGATGAAATCTACAAAATCTTGTCTATCATGGGTGTTGAGCCGAATGAGAAGGCAGAGTTTGCATCTTACCAACTCAAGGGGGTAGCCCAAATTTGGTTTGATCAATGGAAAGGTGAGAAGGGTAATGGCTATGTGGTTCTTTGGGAGGAATTTAAATTGGCCTTCCTTAATCGGTTCTTCCCTCTTGTGCTTAGGGAAGCAAAGTTGATTGAGTTTATTAACTTGAAACAAGGTGGTATGAGTATGAGGGAGTATGCCCTCAAATTTAATCAACTTTCCAAGTATTCTCCTTACTTTGTGGCCGATTCTAGGTTGAGGATGAATAAGATTGTTATAGGGGTCTCCGATTTGGTAAGTTCAGAGTGTCGATCTGCAGTGCTTATTAGTGACATGGACTTGTCTCGATTTATAAAATATGCCGAGCAAATAGAAGAAGAAAAGTTGAGAAAGAGGAGGGGGCATGAGGCTAAGAGAGCTCTTTTTGAGGGTGGGTTTCAAAAGGGTGCTAGATATCAACAAGGCCAAAGGCCTCCTCATACTGCCAATAGGGGGTTTACTAATGACATCCCTAGGCCTCAAGGTAGGGGTGCAATGGTTCCTAATGATGTGGTCCTGAGTGTGGAAGGTATCATAGGGGCCCATGTTTGAAGGGTTCCAATGCATGTTTTGATTGTGAGGAGCTTAGCCACAAGAGGATGGATTGTCCAAGAAACCATGGGAAAGTTTGGGGTGCAAATGTGATCCCATTGGGTAGAGGTGGTCCTCAAGGTTATGCCCCAAGGCACAATCGGTTTTATGATCTACTTGGGAAGCAAGGGGTTGGTGAAGTCCTCGATATTGGTACTAGTATGTTGAAAATTTTTGATCTTGATGTACATTCTTTGATTGATCCGAGTGTCACCCTTTCCTTTGTCACCCCTTTTGTTGCTAAAAAGTTCCATGTTGAGTTAGAGTTATTGCATGAGTCATATGAAATGTCTACTCCAATTGGTGCATTTATTGTTGCTAGGAGGGTTTATAGAAATTATCCGATTTGCATCATCTTACCTTGTGATCTTGTTGAATTAGATATGGTTGATGTTGATGTTATTCTTGGGATAGATTGGTTGCATGCATATTATGCTTGTATTGATTATGGAACCTGTAGGGTCAAGCTTCAATTTTCAAATGAACCCGTCATTGAGTGGGAAAGTCATGATGTGACAGTAAGGGCCAGGTTCATCTCATGCATTAAACCCCATTGGTTGATTTCCAAGAGGTGTTTGTATAATCTTGTGGGAGTCAAAGATGTAGAGTCTAAAGTCTCTTCAATTGAGTCAGTTCTGGTTGTAAATGAATTTCTTGATGTCTTCCCAAATGACCTTCTCAGTGTCCCTCTCGAAAGGGAGATAGATTTCGGTATAGATTTCCTTCTCGACACCTAACCTATCTCCATTCCCACTTACCGTATGGCACCAGTGGAGTTGAACGCGTTAAAGGAGCAATTGAAATATTTATTGGAGAAGGGATTTATTAGACCTAGCCAATCACCTTGGGGTGCACCGGTGTTGTTTGTAAAGAAGAAAGATGGGTCACTTAGAATGTGCATTGACTACCGGCAACTCAATAGGGTCACTATAAAGAATAGATATCCTTTTCCAAGGATTGATGACTTGTTCGACCAATTACAAGGGGCTAGATTTTTCTCTAAGATTGATCTTCGGTCTGGGTACCATCAAGTAAGGATAAGGGAGTGTGGTATTCCGACGATGGCTTTTCGGACTAGGTATGGGTATTATAAATTTGTGCTGATGTCCTTTGGATTAACTAATGCAGTGGCCATCTTCATGGACCTAATGAATAGAGTCTTCAAGCCCTACCTTGATTCCTTTGTTGTGGTCTTCATTGATGATATTTTGATCTATTGGCATAGTAGAGAGGAGCATATGGGTCATTTGAGGGTTGTGTTGCAAATATTGAGGGAGGAGCGATTGTATGCTAAATATGACAAGTGTGACTTTTTGTTGAAAGAGGTTGCATTCTTGGGTCATGTGGTGTCCGGGGATGATATAAAAGTGGATCCTAAAAAAACTGATGTGATTAGGAATTGGCCTAGACCATTAACCCCGTCGGACATTAGGAGTTTCTTGGGCCTTCTAGATTACTATAGAAGGTTTGTGAATGGGTTATCCTCCATTACTTCTCCTATGACAAAATTGACTCAAAAGAAGGTTAAGTTTGTGTGGACTAATAAATGTGAGAAAAGTTCCAAACATTGAAGGATAGAGTTCTGTCCGCTCCTATATTGTCACTGCTTGATGGGTTTTAGGAATTTGTTGTGTATTGTGATGCATCTAGAGTAGTTTTGGGTTATGTACTAATGTAAAATGGTAAGGTCATAGCCTATGCTTCCAGGCAACTCAAGGTGCATGAAAAGAACTACCTTACCCATGATCTTGAATTGGCCGACGTGGTGTTGCATTAAATATTTGGCGTCATTATTTATGTAGGGTGCATGTTGATGTCTTTATCAGTCATAAGAGCCTTCAATATATCTTCACTCAAAAATATCTTAACTTGAGATAATAAAGGTGGTTAGAACTCCTTAAAGACTATGACATGAGTGTGCATTATCATCCGGGTAAGGCAAATTTATGGCGGATGCTTTGAGTTGGCTTTCCATGGGTAGGCTAGCTCATGTGGATTGTGGTGAAAGCAGGATGGCTAGGGAGTTTCATAGGTTGGCTAGGTTGGGGGTGAGGTTGGAGGATGCGGGTGATAGTGTTGTTGTGGTTGATGGTTCTAAAACTTCTTTGGTTGATGAGGTGATAGGAGAACGAGATATAGACTCCTCCTTGCTTTAGTTGAAGGCCTTGGTGAAAAAAGGCAATGTAGAGGTTTTCTCCCAAGGAGGAGATGGTGTCCTCAGATACAAGGTAGGTTGTGTGTTCCATGTGTTGATGGTTTGAGGGAGAGAATTCTTCATGAAGCTATAATTCCTCTTATTCGATCCACCCTGGTTCCACCAAAATGCATAAAGACTTGAGGGATGTGTATTAGTGGGAGGAATGAAGAGGGACATTGCCAAATTTGCTTCTAGTTGCCATAGTTTCCAATAAGTCAAAGCCGAACATCAAAGGCCGGGTAGCCTAACCCAAAACATAGAGATTCCTACTTGGAAGTGGGAGGTAGTTAATATGGATTTCGTGGTCGAGTTACCCAAGGCTAGAAAAGGTTTTGATTCCATATGGGTTGTGGTTGATAAGATGATGAAATCGGCTCACTTTCTACCGGTCAAGACTACATATGGGACTGAATAGTATGCAAGGTTGTACATCCATGAGTTGGTGAGGTTGCATGGGGTTCCCTTATCCATTATATCAGATCGTGGTGCATAATTTACTTCACACTTTTGGAGATCTTGTCAAAGGGGTCTTGGTACCAAAGTTCACCTTAGTATGACCTTCCACCCTCAAATGGATGTCCAAGCCGAGAGGACAATTCAAACACTTCAGGATATTCTTGGGGTTATGTATTGGAGATTAAATCTAGTTGGGATGACCATCTTCCATTGATTGAGTTTGCCTACAATAATAGCTATCACTTTAACATCGGTATGGCTCCTTTTGAAGCTCTTTATGGGAGACATTGTAGATCACCAGTGGGTTGGTTTGAGTTTGGAGAGGTGGCTTTATTAGGGCTAGATCTGGTTATGGATTCTCTTGAGAAGGTTAAGATGATTAGTGACAGGTTGAGGACAGCCCAAAGTCGTCAAAAATCCTATGCCGATATAAGAAGAAGAGACCTAGAATTCCAAGTGGATGATTAGGTCTATTTGAAGGTTTCTTCAATGAAAGGTATGGTTCATATTGATAAGAAAGGGAAATTGAGTCCTAGGTATGTTGGTCCTTATGAGGTGGTAAAGATGATTGTTAAGGTGGCTTATGAGTTGAGCTTGCCTAATGAGATGAATTTGGTCCATCCGATATTCCATATTTCTATTTTGAGAAAGTGTGTTGATGATCCTAATGCCATTGTGCCTCTTGATGTTTTAGGTGTTGTTGAGGATAACTTGACATATAAGGAGGTTCCGGTTTAGATCTTAGATTGGCAAGTAAAGAGGTTGAGGAACAAAGAGGTGGCATCTGTTAAGGTCCTTTGGAGGAACCAACAAGTCGAGAGTGCTACTTGGGAGGCCGAAGCGGATAGGCAAAAGTTGTAACCTTATCTCTTCCACTTCACTCAAGCCTAAGGTACTAATTTTGAGCCCACTATATGATATCAAGTCTTATATTTTAGCCCTATGTCATTCATGTGCATTCATATTTAAGTTGGCAATTTACGATGATTTCACACTTATAATGGGATTTTGAACGTGATGTTTTAAAAACGTAATGTTGTATTCATGTTGGGGCTGATCTGTTCACAATTATTCTTTTCTTCTATGTCTCTTATATATTCGGGGACGAATGTTCCCAAGGGGGAGATATTGAAACAACCCCAAAAAGTTCTTGAAAAAGTGCCTCAAAAGTTACCGAAAACTTTTTTTTCATATATCTAAAAATCAGTTTGAAATTTCAAAAATTTGACTTCATATTCTTGTTCGGGGGGTCCAAATCAGGCTGACAAGGGTCTAACCTCTAATTTAAAGCAAAGGAGACATATTGTGAAATTTGCACTTGGTGCAATTTCCAGAGACGACCTGAGATCTCTCCGCGACGTGGAGAGGTTGTTTTCCTGCACTATCTTTTCCTAATTCGCCAAATTTATCTAAGTGTTTGACCTAAGTTTTCCCAAGCATATTTTCACCTATATTTAGCCTTATTTCACCCTCATATCACCCCAAAACATGCCCCAATATTTTTCCAAACACTTAGACTCACTTCTAACCCTAAATTCAAGTCTGAAACTCAAGGCCAATCTCAAGGATTTCTTCAAGGATCTCACCTAAGCTTCAAATCTCCATTAAAGTCTTCTTCAAGAACTTCACAAAAGCTAAGGTATGTGGTGTTGAACCATTGGGTCC